>JASPKZ010007745.1:530000-642500 GCA_030220185.1 Diploptera punctata
TCCCCGGCCACCTTCCAGGAACGAAACTTAGCTTATAACTGTTAAAGAAACAAAGCTTCTCGTCGCAGACATTGGTCTCGGCGCATCGCAACTCGCGCCGATGACAAGGAGGATAAATAAGGAAAGGAAAGAGCACCGAACACAATATCCACAATCACAGAGGGTATAACATACGTCACGGCAGTAAGTTTTACGTCACCACGGCACTATGTATTTGTTTAGTTTATTGTTCGTTCTAATTCCCCATACAAAATGTATAAATTCTATTGGTCTAATCTCCTCAATATCTTTTTTTAGAACACGGAAAAAGGTTTTTTTCATTTTCTTTTAATGTCCACATATCACAAGAAGTAAGTAACGACAGGTCTTACTAACATATGCTTTAATTTTCAGCTTTTATATATTAGTTCGTTTATAAACAACGTTGGATTCGCATGATATGCCATGTTGCTAACATTACTCTGTTTTAATCTCTTCTATTACATTTTAAAAGTTTATCACTAATTCGAAATGTATTAATTAATTAAATTGTCTTTGATTAAAATTGACACTGACATCTTCAATTTTACTTTTATTTTTTTAACATATTGGATATTTAGGTTTTTGTTTACATATTATTCAGTGAGATTCACTCGACTTGCGGCCACTACCGTGGACACTGCGTGGCCAGTGTGAGGTGACGTCTCAATGCTTTCATTCACTTTTTCCGCTATCGGCCGCAGGTCGAATGAAACTCACTGTATGTCCATCTTATAATTAATTTAATTTATCCTTCCTTAAATAAGAGAATGTGTTTTACAATCATACAATATAACTGAAAAAATAGCCATTTTATGTATTTTTAGTTTAACGTTTTTTTGAAAGAAGTTTGGGATGACAAGAATCTCTATAATGCATAATAGTGTGTGTTCCCCGAGTTAAACGTATGTTAATTTCTTTCTCTACCTCATTCCTGTTTGTAATTATTGTTCTTATGTACTCGTATTTGGTTTCAGAAACATCTTTAAAATTCCTCTCATGTTTTATTAACTGCCCATTTTCATTATTTAACACTTTTCAATATAGTTATTTTAATACAGTTTCAATAATGGATCATATTGTAATATTGTGAAAAGAACAATTAATGTCTGGGCCAGAAATCGAATCGTGGATTACCTGGCAACATACGAAACCAGAATTGTAGAGTTGTATATGTGGAAATAATTGTTAATGTTTGTGCCATCTCTCGAGTAGTGAGTGGTCTCGCACGCTCGTACGGAATACGAGAGGTTCACGATTCAATTCCTGGTTCAGACATTAATTTTTCTTTTCACAATATCATTATAATATTACATTTCCATTATATAATTAATAATTACGTGTTACCATACATTTGGTTTTGTTGATATTCATAACACAGCACTTAAGTATGTATTTAGCCTATTTTTCAACTGAATATATTATTTGAGCAATCTGATATCAGACATCAAGCGAGTTTGCTGAAGCGATGGCTTTTCGGATAGTTCGATATTCAAAAATCGGTATCTGCAAAACGGACAGATTTTTTCCTGGTATTCCTCAGTTATAAAGATAAATAATGAGTTGGAATTTCATTGCCAAAGTTTTTATCGAATTCGGGATTTCGCACTATAATAATGATTATAACAATTATAATGTTTTGTTTATTCTAGCAGAGTCATGGCAATCAGGTCTTCTCTGCCAATCAACCAGCACAAATAGGTTTCTACAAAGTATAGAATTACAATAACATATACAATATAGTATACAAGTTTTAATTTTAAAATATTCAAGAAAAAATAAGTTAAAACACATACGTATAATTCATCTTTTTATGCGTTAAACATGACGATGAAGATAATTTTTGTATTTAATTGTAAGTCCATGTTTTCCCTTTACAGAGATTTAGGCGGTCTCCCCCTACAGGGAAGAATTTGAACCATATTAATTTAGTTACACTTGTTTTCCTATAGGTGTCATTTTGAGTGGCCAGCGATCTGCCTCATACTGACATCTAGAAAACCAAGGTAGTACTAGGACGGGAAAACTCGGTTAATTTTGCTTAGAGGCCTTTTCATTCAGGCTTAAGGATTTTTACGAGCCTGAAAATCCTCAGAGTCGGGACCCACGGCTTAAAGTCCCTCCCGGAGGACTTTGTCCTTGGATTTTTCCGTCCTAAAAAACCCATCGACCCCGGTCGGGTTTGAACCCGCGACCCTCGGGACCAGAGGCAAGGAGCATAACCACTAGTCCACCGCGGCCGTCGCGATGAAGAAAATAATACTAATGATGATGATAATAATAAATAATAATGATAATATGATAATATATAATTCAAGACTATCACGGCCGCCGTCTTGATCCATATACCGCTCGTCTTCCTGCATAATATGCTACACGTCTGGTTGTCTTCTTACGTCGACGTTTAGGTCTTCTTACATTTCTTCGGCCTTCAGGTCTATACGTATAGGTATATTAATACTGAAAGAAAAAACTTTGTACCCCTTTTTAAGCAGATAGCGCGCACGGAGGAGTGTGATATTTGGCATAATTAAAGTTCATATAGAGAAGGAATGTAGAAAAATAAAATTTATGTTTAATATGTGTTCCAAATAAATTAAGTTAAACAAAATAAAATAAATTGTCTCTAAAGAATTTATGTCTACTACTCATTCATTTGTTAGGTTCATACTGAAATTGGATTGTTTCAACAAGAAAATCGTGCAGCAGCTATGTGAATTGACTTACTCTCGCGTATTTATTATTAGCGATTTAAAAAAAGTGAGTACATTTTATTGTATAAATTTAAATTAAACCCTGTCTAATATTGGTTTCAGTAATTTCTTTACATTTTTTAAATTTACATATTCTCACCTACTTCCATTATGTCTCGACATAGAACATTGACAGGTCGGAGTGATAGATAAAGAAAAGGGGATATATATGTATATAAAAGCGTCACTGCTATAAGGTAAAAATATTCTCTTTAATTTGCTTACTTGTTATAGTCAGCTACTAGATGGCGGTGAAGACTGAGTTCTCGCGACATCTAGTAATAATGGAGAGTATAATACATGTATAAGAAAAATAAGTGTTTGAATTGGATTCGCCTGGTAGTGTAATGGATATCATGCTGAGGTACAGACTCAGAGATCCGGGTTCGAATCCCGTCCAGGCACTTATTTTTCTTATTCATTCCATCATTATACAATATATATATATATATATATTATCTATATAGGAACCGGGGGCAGAAGGGCAGAAAGAGGGTACCGGGCAGAATGAAGTTTGGCTTTTTTTGTGTCAAGGAGGTGCTGCCAGCGAGCGGAATTAGGTAGAACTATACAACCTGTTACTGTGCAAATACGGCAACCATGTTAGTCTAGTTTTCTTCAGCGTTGGTGCGTGAAGTTTTTGTTGTGTGATTTATTGCTCCTGGATTGTAACTTCCGAAGATTTGTAACAAAGGTAAGTTATACATACTTATTTAAAGTATAAACTATAGTTAGTATATGCTTCAAGTGCGTTTAATTGTCTTTAGTTTAGTGTAGTTAAATGTGTGTTTACGTATCTTTCTCTGAGTGATCTTACTCTCCTAACAGAAATAGTGTCTCGGGGCGGAACGGGGTGGGGCGGAATGGGGAAGTACCCCATTCTGCCCCGTAATATTTAAAGTAAGAGATCGTTTTTAGTGCGTCCCTAATTTTTTTCTTTCGATTTCAGATGGTTCGAGACTATAAGAAAAAAACAAATAGGCAATCATGGTCTACTGAGGCAATGAACAATGCTGTCGAGGCGGTTATTTCTGGTCAATTGGGTATTTGAAGGCTTCGAACCAATTGATGTTCCCCAGTCTACTTTGGAAAGATATGTTAAAAAAAAGAAGAGAAACCCCCTGACTACAAGATCGATAAAACGGCTGGAAAATTTAAAACCATATTTACGGAAGAACAGGAACTTGAGCTCGTTAATTACTTAAAAACTATGCAAGCTAGGTTATTCGGTCTAACAATGAAAGACTTGCGTAGCTTAGCTTATCAGTTGGCTATAAGAAATGGGATTGGCCATAGATTTAAAGATGGAGTCGCAGGCCAAGATTGGGTGAATGGATTCCTTAAAAGACACCCTACATTATCTGTTCGCAAACCGGAAGCAACATCTGGTGCAAGAGCCATGGGCTTTAATAAAGTAGCTGTAGATAGTTTTTTCTCGTTGCAAACGAGTTTACTCGACAAGCATAAACTAACGGCTTCTCAAATATTTAATTGCGATGAAACTGGGGTTTCAGTGAACCCTAAAAATCAATCAAAGATCATTGCTTGCAAGGGGAAACGTCAAGTCGGATCGTTAACATCCTCAGAAAGGGGCGAAACTGTGACCAGCCTTATTTGTATGTCGGCAAGCGGAATTTATATGCCCACGATGCTCATCTTTCCTCGAAAGAAGAAGCAGAAAGAATTTGAGTTAGGATTGCCACCAGGAAGTTGGGCTGAGGTACACAGCACTGGATGGATGACTGCTGAGTTATTTCTTGCATGGTTTAAAAAATTTGTTGAATTTTCTAAGGCATCAAAAGACTTCCCGGTTCTTCTCATATTAGATGGCCACTCAACACATACGAAGAACCTTGAGGTTATAGACTACGCGAGAAAGAGTGGCGTTTTATTACTATGTCTACCGCCACATTGCTCTCACAAACTTCAGCCACTTGATGTTTCTTTTATGAAGCCTTTAAGTCTTCATTACAGTGATGAGCTTCGAAAATGGCTACGAAGCAATCCAGGGAAAGTCGTAACTCTCTTTCAAATTTCAACACTCTTTGGATCAGCTTTTATCCAAAGCGCAACAATGAAAACTGCTATCAGTGGTTTTCAAGCTACAGGAATATGGCCAACTGACTCATCCTTATTCACGAACACCGATTTTCTCCCAGCAGACACAACTGACATCGGACTTGGTAGATCTTCAAGTGAAAAGGTGATCATATCTGGAGCGGAACAATTGGAATTGTCTTCGTCTAGCACACCAGTTAAAAAAGGCATGCCTATCGGGTTAGATGATAAATCTGGAGAGGTTTTAGCCAAATCTAACGATGGTGTGCTGGCTGAGAAAGTTGGATTTGATCAGGCTAGTTGTGCCACTCCTGGATGCTCCTGGATGTCAATTGACAACAGGGCCTCTTCGTTTCATATTTCGCCTGAAATTCTAATGCCTATAACCAAAATTAAAGAAAGCACGAAGAGGACGAATCGGAAGAGGGGGAAAGACCGCTGTCTTGACAGATTCCCCATACAAACAAGAATTAGAAGAAGCTATTAAAGAAAAAGAGGAAAAAAATGTATCCAAAGAAAAACGAGCAAGGATACAACTATTCAAGAAAGAGAATACAATTAAGAATGGTAAAAACAAAGGAAAGAGCTTGAAGAAAAAATGGAAAAAAGAAAGAGCTAAAAAGAACACCCAAAACAAACGAGAGTGATTCCGAGGATTGTTCTGACTGTGAATGTTTATATTGCCGTGAATATTACTCGAAGTCAATCGAAGGTTGGGTCGCTTGCTCCATGTGCAAAAAATGGGCACACAATTCCTGTGCGGGAATAGACAGCGAAGACGATGAGGCTGTCCTAGCGTGTGAATTTTGTAAGTAGGCTTAATAAAAGTTACAATAAATGAAAACCTTTATGGTCTCTTAAACTAAATAAATATAGAAAAAACATTTTTTCTGCATTTCCACTATTTGTATGTATTTTTATAATTAGATTTTCTTACCACCCCGTTCTGCCCCATATCCGGGGCAGAACGGGGCAAACGACATGATTTTCTGTTTTTCAAAACAAATCGATTGTTAATTTGTTTTCTTACAATATCATTGTACTTTTGTTAACATTAAATTGTAATGTGTTCATAAAAACATTTGCAGCTCTCTTAATTAACCCTTTTGTACTTTTATAACACATTTTAAACTTGGTACCCCGTTCCGCCCCGGGTTCCCTATATATATTCCCGTACACATAATAATAGGCCAAATGCAAATTTAAATAGTATAAATAGTATACAAATGTCAATTGACGCGTTATTGTTTTTTTTACTATGACTTAGCCAAGCTGTACCACATATTTCCTATCGTTCGTATTTTTAAAAATAAATCGAAAATTAATGCATAATGATATATTTGTGATAAACGTAAAACTTTAATGAACCGTGGTCGAATTTCGACCGCTGGGCGATCACTAGTAATAATAAAAATGAATAATAGCCACAATTTAATGGTTGCACATTAAGGCCGACGGTAATATCCAAAGCAAAGTTGAAGCAAACGTAAATTGAGATTTCTTTTAAGTTAGTGTAATTTTCTGTACCCCTATGTTTCTTGTCCATACACTATAAATAAATAGGCCCTATATAAAAGTAAACTTAAAGATAATGAATAATACTTAAGAGTATGTTCACTGGAAGGCAACTGATTTTTTGAAGAAGGGTTGCAAAAATGCTTAAGATGTAAAATGAACCTATGATATAATACCTAAACCACAAATACATTTATAATTTGCTTAGATTTTGTTCATATCTTATATTTATGTTTTTATCAGCCGCGGTGGACTAGTGGTTATGCTCCTTGCTTCTGGTCCCGAGAGTCGCGGGTTCAAACCCGGCCGGGGTCGATGGATTTTTTAGAATCGAAAAATCCAATGAGCAAGTCCTCCGGGAGGGACTTTAAGCCGTGGGTCCCGAGTCTGAAGATTTTCAGGCTCGTAAAAGATCCTAAACCTGAATGAAAAGGCCTCTAAGCAAAATTTACCGAATTTTCCCGTCCTAGTACTACCTTGGTTTTCTAGATGTCAGTATGAGGCGGAACGCTGACCATCTATACGAAAACAAATGTAACTATATTAGTATGATTCAAATTCTTCCCTGTAGGGGGAGAGCGCCTAAATCTCTGTTAAGGGAAACATGTGCTTACAAGACAAGAAGATATTTATGTTTTTGTGAAATGTTAATAATAAAATATCGTATTTGATAGAAGAAATATTTTGCCATATTTGGAACTCAGATGGCAGAGTTATCCTGAAGTGACTATATTGTGATCTGTCGATTTAATGCGAGTAACTGTGTTTTGTTTCCTTTAAGTAATTCTAATGGCAGGTCCGCTTACCAGCTGTGAGCGTGTGTGCCATGAATAAAGATTCCTGCTAATCAATTATATAAACATTCAATTTAGAATACAGAGGGTGGATCCGCACCTCGTGTGAAGTGTCATTTATCACCCACATCTTACCCCTACCAGTCTGTAGAATGAAAACCAACTATGTCGCATATACCGCAATGCTGCCATTTCACACAAAATATCGTACAAGTAAATTTAATTTCACTCACTTGAATTAAAAAAAATATATCAGTTCAATTAACTAATTAAACCGAGAGACACTACACTTTGTAATCAGGAGTTTTCACGTTGTAAATATTATTGTAAAAAAACTCATAATAAAGTTTAAGCGCTTTGAATGTGTCCGTACTAACAAAATAATATGTTAGGTCACGAGAGATATTCAACACGCCTAATCACCATCCGCCATTTACAAAATGAGATCGGTGGCTGATGGCCGGCAGTTACAACATAGGCCTATAGGATATTGTTTATTAGGCCTATTATTAAGAGCCCCACCATCATCCCCCTGGGTTTCCTCAGGCTTAGTGCCATATCCCCAGGTCTGATCTTGTCCCTAATTAATATCTGTAAGGGGGCACACCGTAGCGTAGTGGTTAAGGCACTGCACTACAAGCCAAAAGGTCGAAAGTTCATGTCCCGGTGGGATCAGAATTTTAAACTGACCCAAACCTTCTGGCGGCATTATGGTCCTGGGTCGACTCAGCCTCTAACGGAAATGAGTACCAGACGCTTGTTCTGGGGTAAAGGCGGCCGTCACGCAGGGCTGACAATCCGGCTGACGTCAAGTGCCGATTGTCCAGAAAAAATGGGAGCCGTAACCTCCTACTACCCCAAGGGCCTCCTGAGGCCTGTAGTGGGACTATTTTACTTTTGGGGGCACGCCGTAGCGTAGTGGTTAAGGCACTGAGCTACAAGCCGGAGGGTCGAGGGTTCAAGTCCCGTTGGGGTCAGGATTTTTAAACTGACCCAAACCCTCTGGCGGCACTATGGCCCTGGGGTCGACTCAGCCTCTAACGGAAATGAGTACCATGCGCTTGTTCTGGGGATAAAGGCGGCCGTCACGCAGGGCTGACACCCCGGCTGACATAAAGTGCCGACTGTCTAGAAAAAGTGGGAGCCTTAACCTCCTACTACCCCAAGGGCCTCCGGACCTGTTGTGGGATTACTTTACTTTTTTACTATCTGTTGTTTTTATTTTGTTCTTTTTTCTGGATACAAGTTTCAGGTATTTGTTCTTAATACAACTTATATAGGCCTATACAGTTATGTTTACATATTAATCCCCAACCTAAATCTTAAATCTACTACATCCATCTATAGTAATTCTGCCCGAGGGCAGGTCTTTCACTGCAATGATAGCATTTTCATTCTATGCTTTGCAGATTTACTAGGGAATTATAGGTGTGGTGGCTTTCCTTTGCTTTCCACGCCGGTGAAGGATGATGATGATGATGATAATGATGATAATGATAAGGATGATGGCCGGATGATTTTCGGAGACCGTTGTGCCCTACGTTTGCTGACATTTGTCTTACAGGTGATGAAACTCCAAAAAAAAAACTCAACCAAGAGCCTGTCCCGACTGGGAATTGAACCCGGGCCCGCTACGTGACAAGACAGCACGCTACCTCGAGACCACAGCGGTGGACATCTATTACCTAATGTAGTAATATTTATATGGAGTTGTTTAAAGTTTTAAAAACTAATAGGCCTACTTAATTTATTAACTTACAACTAACTAATTGCTAGATTACATCTAATCCCTTCTTTTTTGCCTGCGGATGTCATCTTCTTAGCGCTGAGTAAGGACCCACCCAATGAACTTTCTCACGGCTTGATATAGTCTTTTTTTTTTGTCCAAAACCGTAGATGAGCGGCCAGTTCATATCTCCGTTTAGTGCAGCCTCACGTAAATCACTTCGTCTGGCCTCATAATTGATTCATTCGTAGAGGACATGTTGTACAGTGTCAGCTCTGTTCCGAAGCATTCGCAATGAGGCGTTTGTGTGAGGCCTCTTTCATGTAATTTGGCTTTGAAAGAGCCGTGGCCCCTCAGGAGTTACGTGATATGATGATTTCGTTGGATACAATTTTGCTTTAGTCCTCCTTTGATCTTAGGTAGAAATTCGTATGTTATGGTCCATGTTCTGCCGCTTCCCATCGTCCTTGCCATTCCTCGGAAACCCTTTCCTGGATAATTCGTCTGATGGTGTCTCATTCATCTAGTATCTGGTATAAGTCTGGCGTGATCATATTGTCGCCGACTTGCATCGTCTGGTCTCTTCTGAATTTAAAGTTTTGCATTATTTGAGCGATGTAAAGATCGATAGATAGGACTCTTGTGATCACTGGCAGGCAAACCCCAGACACAACATGTAGCATATTCAGGTTAAGAAAATCAGCTCTCTTGACTGGGGGGATCGGCATGATGACCACATGTAATCCTTATATTGGCTGAATGATGTCAGCCTCTGCGACTAATACACGTGGGTGTGATGCCAGCAGCCGGGTTGTAGGCTCCAAGAGCTGTCGCATTTTCACTGGAGTTTTATATTATTTACTTCGGAATGCCTATACGTACACAAAGAATCGGTGTAAGAGCAAATTGTCTACCCTCCATCGAGGGGACTACTAAGATCAAGTATATACTGTAGCTTTAAGTTAAAATTACATAAGTTCGATTTTAGCTATTTTGTATATTGAATGAAAGTAAATGCGCACAAATGTGCAAATTGTTAGCAAATTTAGTCTAAGCAAAACTTGTTAAACGATAATTGTCTTTCCGCACACTTTTCGACGTGATATCGTTCACATGGATTGTTACACAGTTCGCATATGCATTCTTGGTTTGGCTCGTGGAATCGCTTTATGCTGCAAACCTTGTGGTGAAAGCCATGGATTGCATACCGTGTTAGGATGTGCCTCATCTCGTAGTTTGGTCGTGTCCACTCTCTCGTACACCTAGCCTCTGTTGTGTAGAATTCGCTGCAGATGTCATTCCTCTTCTCCTGTAGTCCTTGCATTGTTGTCTCATATGCGCAGGTGTTCGGTAGGAATAGCTGCCGTCTAATGTCTTCTATGAAGAAGGTTTATTTCATTAAGACGTACGTCATTCTTGATGGTGCTGTTTTTCCTACTCCCAGAACTCTTTTCATGAAGCATGCTTTTACTGTTTCTATTTGTGTCAAGTCTCTGTTTGTGAGTTTGTCCCATATTATGTTAATTCCGTATGTTGTTATGGGAGTTATGACTGTCTTGAAGAGCGTCATAGCTGTTTCTGTTGATAATTGGTGGAGATTTTTGATGCTGTATATCGCTCTTATTGCAGCTGAAACCTTCTGTTGCACATGTATTCTGTAGGATTTAATGGTTGTTTGTAGGGTGATGCCTAGGTAGGTGAATTGCGATACAACGTCTAGTGGCTCACCAAGGAGCATTAGCCTGTCATTTTCAGTAGGTTTTCCTCCTTTTCTGAAGGTCATCTGTTTAGTTTTCTGATGGTTTATTTGCAGGCAGTTTTCATTTGCCCATTTTTCGAGTCTATTTAATGTGCATTGTAGTTCATCTTTGTTTGATGATCCCAATACCATGTCATCAGCGTACATTATGATCGATGTCGCACTATCTTTGGTGATATCCACAATATCAGCTGTCATGATGTTGAAGAGCAGTGGGCTGATGGGGTTCCCTTGCAGTACCCCATTTGTTTGCTTTATTTTCTTTGATAGTGCGACCTCGTCGTACAGTTGAACATAGTTGTGATCCAGGATGCTTGTCACAATCGTTGTTAATGGGCTCGAGTCCTCTAATATCCGCCTGAGTTTTTGAAGGAGTACTTCTCTGTTGATGAGGTCGAACGCTTTCTTGTAATCAATGAACACTGCGAAATACTTCTTTCCATTATGTCTTAATGTGTCTTCAATCGAGTCTATGAGGTAGTTCACCGCTTGTAATGTGCCTCTGCCCTTTCTGAAGCCAAATTGGCATTCCGGAATGTGTCTATCCGCTATGTTCGTGATCCTGGTTGTTAAGAGTTTTGAGAAAATTTTGAACGCAGAGTTTTCAAGAGCAATGCCGCGGTACGAGTCTGGGTTGTTGGTGTCTCCTTTCCCTTTATGCATGATCTTTATTACTGATGTTCTCCAGGCTTCTGGGATTTTTCCTATGTTTATACATTTGTTGTATAAGTTGTGCCATACGTCTTCCATTAGGTGCAAGGAGTCTTTTAGATGTTCAGCATAGATGCCGTCGGGACCCGCTGCTTTCTTGTTCTTAGCCGATATTATGGCGTGGTTTATCTCTTCTTTAGTTATGTGCTCTGGGTGTTCAGTGATTGTTCTGGTACGTGTTTCTTGTGACATAGTTCTTTGGTGGTGGTTTAAAAGACATTGGAAGTGATTTTCCCAATCTTCCATGGATAATTCACTCGCGGTCATTGGTCTTGATTTCCTGAGAACTATGTAAGGGATCTTTTCTTGCTTCTTCGGTTATTCGCTTTGCCTCTTCTTCAATGTGGTTGGTCCTAGTTTCTTTTATTAGCTTCTTGTATTCTTTTCTATGCTTCGCATACCTATTTAGGTCTTCATTGTTTTTTGTGGTTCTTGCTCGATGTAGTGCTGTGATCGTTTCTTTCCGTTTGTCATAGCAGTCTTTGTTGAACCAAGGCTGTGATTTCCTTTTCTTTTTTTCGCTACTGCATGCTTGTAAGATTTCTGTGATTTGTGCGACACTCTTGTCTATCTCTTCCTGATTTATTAATTTATTTACTTCTTCTATTTTTTCTTTGTTGCGTTCTAGTTTTTCCGAGTCTAGCTTCCTTGAACGTTTGTGTAGCATTGATATGGGAGTTGTTGGAATTTGATGCAGTATTGCTGTTGTTACTATTGGTATATGTTTTCTTATCGGAGCCATTGCTGATGTCCATAATCCTTCTTGGTTAGTTATGGTCATGTTTCTACCTTTGTATAGTACAAGATCGATGGAGCTGGAACCATTAGGTGCTATATATGTTTTCATTGCGGGCTTGTTTACTAATGTGAGACCTTTATCTGTTAATGTTTCCATTATGAGATTGGTTTTGCTATTTGGTTTATCTATTCTACAGTTCATATCACCAGCAAGGATTATTCTTTCATCGTTATTTGTATGCGTGAAGGCTTCTTCTATTTTATCGACTGCGTCAAGGTTTCTGTTGTTGTAGTCTGAGGATTGATGTATATTCCTATGATTGTGATGATTGGGGTTTTTAATATCAGCATATTTTCCTCTTTGATTACTTTCTTTATTATTCCTAGGGTTGGTTTCATAAATATAGAAACCCCGCCCGCTGGTCTTCCTGCTGTAGGTTTTGCTAATGTGTGAACTCCATAGTAATCTTGTAAATGGTAATTTTCGGTTAGAAATGTTTCGGTGGTTATTATAGCGTCATAGTTTGTTATTGTTTCCAGAGGTATATATGTTATTGCGTTTCTTAGACCTTCTATGTTCCACAGAAGGAAATTTACGTGTTTATTCAAGGTCGACTCCTTCATCTCGGTAGGTTTTTCGAAATCGAAATCTCCTTACCCTTATTCCCATGGGCCAGAAATCAGGCTGTTCTGCCTCCTTCAGTTGGTGGAGTGGGAAGCTTACCTTGAAGGCTTTCGTATCACCTAGTGTGTTCAGTTCTTCGCAAGTTATTTCCCCTTGAATTCCATTTCTCTCAAGATATCTTGTGAGCGATTCTGTTGTTGTGTTTTGTATATTAATTTTTCATAAATACCGCATTCTTCTTCAGTTATCAGAAGGTAAAATTTCGAAATGGTACCTCATTTCATATGGTACATTTCCCTAGGTAAGAAATATTGCACATCTCTGATTTATTGTTAATATTTGAATAATAATGATGATAATAATAATAATAATAATAATAATAATAATAATAATAATACTTTATTTTAGCTTGCAGAGTTAAGGACATAATATCTTCTCTTCCACTGAATCAGCGAATAGTAAAAATATACAAAAATTATATCATTAAAATATAGAATATACAAAAGACAATGTTGATGTGTTCTAGTACTAGATAATACTAACAAAAACATGGAATATAATGAAATTAAAATAATATAAAATTAAATTAAGAACGTAAAGCTTCCTATACCCCAGCCTTCATATCTCCTGCTCTGAAGTTTAGGTTATACGAGGGGTAAAGGGAGAATTCGCCCTCTACTGCCAATAAGGAAATGATTGTAGTAGGAGTACGTGTCTGCCACAACCAATCACTGCACGTGACGCAGCTATAGCGCGCTAGTAAGTTTGAAATTGCCGAGATGTTGTCAGCTGTATGTCTGCTAACCGCATACATAAAGCGGCCACTCCCACTGAATATCCATATCGGCAACACTATCGTGCAAACGTCAAGGCCGGAGAGTCAGTGGCTGCAGTGTAAATGAATATTTACAAAATGCTGAATATAATTGTTATGCAGTTAAGGTTTCCATTGTGTCGAACTTAAGATATCAGTTAAACTTTCGTGAAAATGTATATTTTGACTTATGTATGTTTTTCTGTGGCCACTGTATTTACATAGACTGTTCAGTATAATTCATGAATAAACAATAGGCCTATTTGATAACATTATGGTGGGCGAAACGTAGTATGGCCTGATTTTCCTCGGAGTTTCTCCCGTTTTCCGCCACCGCTAATTTCATTTCGCCATTTCTCCACATTCATCACTTTCACTTCGTTTAATTTAATTTCATGTGTCCCTCTGATGATGCGTCATGCTGGTTTGATCGGCATCCTTGTTATTCAGAAACCTTCAATGTAAAGGGCTTTATCGCATCTCATCCCTCGCCCCGGCCCTGAATCGGACATGAGATGTGCTTTTATTTTTTTTAAACTAACATTTAAAAATGCTATGATTGTTTAATACTGTATTGGCAATAGGCCATAATTTAAATATTGCTGACTATTAACATTTTAATTAATATTTATTAATAACAACCTGAAGATGAAAAGACAAAATAATGGGATTTTAAGATATAAACGTTTATGCATATCAGAAATTATATAAAGGCTTCTTTAACTGCAGTGCTCTTTTATTGTAAAAAATGAAAACAAAATTATTGATATTTTATATATTCTGAAATATGGATAATTCAGTATGAATTAAGTTAAAGTAGACTGAATTAAACAAAAAAAGTACACCACAGATAAAAAAATTACATAAATAAATTTGCAACCAAAACTTGAAAATCATTATAAATAAAATAATTCACACTCATTAACATTAACCATGATTTGACCAAGAGAGGTGAATTACTCCGAAAATAATTTAATAGGGATGTATAGAGAGCATATGTCGGCGTGAACATGAAACTACAGTTCCAGTGAGATAATTAGTATAAAGAATTGTTCATCAAAAGCATGAATAATAAAATATATCGATATTATGTTACAGCACATCATCATCGCAAAAATTACACAATGAAAATGGCAGAAGATATAGGGTAAAGTCAGGTTACTCGTGATATAGGTAAATTCGTGATACGCCCTACATCTGTGTTTAGTAGGATGTCAGAGCCACTACATATTTCGTTGGGTCTGAATGTGAGTGCTTTGTCTTCGATGGTAACCTAATATCCAGCTAACCACAAATGTGATGTGTGTAGCAACGTATTAGGGGCCTACGAGTAAACCAATGTCATGAATTTAGCCTAGATTACGTTGAGTACAATAATGTTATAAAAGAAATTTATACATGAATAAGGAATTAATGAAAGAATACAATGTGATAGACTAAAGAACCCATGACGAAACAATGTTGATTATACTTACTTATTTACTTACTTACTTACTTACTTACTTACTTACTCACTGGAACTATCGAACCCGTAGGTTCATGGCCGCACGGACATAAGCTCTCCATACATTCCTATCCTGAGCTAATGCTTTCCAATCATCCCCTGTATAATCTATTTCCCTCAAATGTTATTCTCCCACCTCATTTTTGGTCTACCTACTGGGAGTTTTCCCTCTGGTTTTTTACAAGAAGTTTCCATGCAAGTCTTTCATTCCCCATATGTGCAACATGTCCTGCCCATAGCAGTCTACGAGACTTAACTGTTCTTATTATATCTGGCTTCCTATAAAGACCATGTAGTTCATTGTTTTGTAGTCTTCTCCATTCACCTGTTTGTTCATCTCTCTTTGGTCCAAAACTTTTCCTAAGTACTTTATTCCCAAATACTTGCAATCTCCTTTCATCCCTTAAAGTAAGAATCCATGTTTCACATCCATATAATATGACTGGTAGAATAATAGTTTTATATATTTTCAGTTTAACGTTAGTCCCCCATTCGGTTCTCCGGGCGGGGACTACTTCAGGGAACCCATGACAAAGGAAAACAATGATGATTATTCTAAACAAATATTAGTCTAAAATAAAAACACGTAGAAAAAATAAATATTTCTGGAAATATATTATTGTCTGAGATATATATCATGATCCGATATCATGGAAACTTTCTCCGTGTTCCGGAAACCAAACGACATTCCTCTCTGTCCATCCATTGATCTTCCTCCAATCATCTGATATTCACAGCAGCTTGTGCCCCTTCTATGCAAGTATATATATATATATATATAATATATATATATCCATAGTAATTCTGCCCAAGGGCAGGTCTTTCACTGCAATCATAGCATTTTCATACTATGCTTTGCAGTTTTACTAGGGAATTGTAGGAGTGGTAGATTCCCGTTGCTTTCCACACCGGTGAAGGATGATGATGATGACGATGATAATGACAAAGATGATGATGGCCATATGATTTCGGGGACCGTCTGGACCTTAAAGTTTTCCTGACATTTGTGTTACAGGTGAGGAAAAACCCCGATAAAAACCTCACCCAGAAAATCTGCCCCGACCGGGGATCGAACCCGGGCCCGCTGCGTGACAAGGCAGCACGCTACCTCGAAACCACAGCGGTGGACATATATATATATATATATATATATATATTACACAATAAGAAAAATAAGTACCTGAACGGGATTTGAACCCGGACCTAT
Organism: Diploptera punctata; assembly: GCA_030220185.1. NCBI lineage: Eukaryota > Metazoa > Arthropoda > Insecta > Blattodea > Blaberidae > Diploptera > Diploptera punctata. The sequence continues at coordinate 546,223 of JASPKZ010007745.1, forward strand.
GGGTTGGTAACCCAGCATGCTATCCATTACACCACCAGGCAAATCCAATTCAAACATTTTTCTTGTATATATATATCTTCTTCTTCACTTCCTGGTTTAGGCAAGAGTTGCCTGTTCCGTCTTCGCTAATAGATCTAAGACCATCTCTTCCGAGGATGTCTGACATCTCTTCTTCCTCTTGGAAAATAATGGAAGATTTTATTTGGTAATCTTCTTTCTTCCATTTTTTCTACATGTTCTTTCCACTGTATCTTGTTGTTAAATATCTTTTCTTTTATGGAGTAGATCTGCAGTTCTTCACGTATATCCTCGTTACTTATCTGGTCCATTCTAGTGCAGCCTTTTACTCTTCTTAAAAATTTCATTTCGGCTGCTTGGATTTTACTTTCTTGTTTGGTAGTGGTAATCCAAGATTCACTCCCATACAAAAGGACAGGGACAGCCATCGTTTTATAAAATTTTAATTTTGTTTGTTTATGGGCTTTATTATTCAATGTTCTATTTATTGTACCACAAATAGCTTGAAACTGATGTGTTTTGTGTTCAATATCTTTATCATACCCATAGCTGATGTCACATCCTAAATATTTAAAGTGGGATACGTGTTCAATAATTTCGTCTCTTATTACTATTTTTGCACGCAGAGTATTTCTTCCACAAAATGCCATTACTTTTGTTCTGCTTATTGAAATTTTAAAATTATAATCGCTACATATTCCATTTAGTTTGTAAGCAGCCAATTGTAACAGATCTTCATCATGGTGTAGTAAGACCAAATCATCGGCGAAAAGTAAGTTATTAATACTTGAGTTATTGTTCAATCTATGGCCATTGTCCATTATAATTTTCCATTGTTTCATAATGTCGTCGAGATATATATATATATATTAAAAAGAGTGGGTGATAGACTACACCCTTGTCTAACTCCTTGATTTATTAAAATTTCTTCTGACCTTTTTCCATCAGTTTTTATCACAACTTTAGTTTCTTCATACAAGCCTTGGACAGATTTTATTAGATGGTATGGATATCCTCGTTCCTTCATTATTTCCCATAGTATAGATCTATTTACTCTCTCAAAGGCCTTTTCAAAATCAATGAACAACAAGTATGTTGGCAGATTAAATTCTCTTCTCTTTTCAATTAGTCTCTTTATAATAAACACATTATCACTACAGGATCTTCCTTTTCTGAACCCTGCTTGTTCTTCTTCTAAGAGTGTGTCAGATATCTTCTTCAATCTATTATTTATTATTTTTGCATATAATTTATAAGTGGAGTTCAATAAGCTGATACCTCTATAATTTTTACTATCTAATCTATTTCCTTTTTTGAAGAGAGATATGACTTCACCTATCTTCCAATTTTCAGGTATTTTACATGTCTTCCAACATTGTTTATTAAGTTTAATAATCTTATTTCTGCAAATAAACCTGCATACTTTATCACTTCATTGTTTATACCATCTATACCTGGTACTTTTCTATTTTTAATTTCTTTCAATGCCTCTCTCATTTCGCTTAGAGTAATTCTGTCTATTTCTGATTTATTTTCACTTTCAGAAGGGCGTTCTATAACTAATTCTTCTTCGTTACACCATAATTCTCTGTAGTGATTCTCCCATGTCTTCAGATCAATGGTATTTAGTTTTGCAGTATCTTTTTCTGTTGTATTTAATTGTTTCATTACTTTAAGTGCTAACGATTGTCTGCCATGTACATCGTGCTCTATTTTGGAAATAAATCTTTCCCAGGAATCTTTATGAGCTGTTCGAGTTATTTGTTTTGCTCGATTTCTTTTTTGTTTATATATAGTTCTAGATTCTTCAGTTTTCTTTTGTAAGTACTCTAAATAAGCTACGTTTTTGTCTCGCACAGCTTCCTCTATTTCGTCATTCCATATCTTTAATCCTCTTTTGTTGCAAATCTTTTTCTTCTTTCCTATAGCTTCATTTGCAGCATTTATAATACATGTTTTCATATTTTCCCACTCTTCATTTAGATTATCCTTAATTGTTTTTCTTTCTAAGTGTTTTTGTAGCCTTTTTTGGTATAATTGTCTTATACTTTCTTCTTCTAGAAGATATACTTTAAAAACCTCTTCTTTTATTCTTTCTTGAGTTTTCGGTTTCTTCCATTTGGCTATTATAAGTATCGTGGCTACCAATAGATAGTGGTCTGTATATATGTCACATCCTCTGTATACTCTTATCTTGTATCTCCTGAGTCTATCATTAATCATTATTATTATATATATATATATATATATATATAATGATTACATCTTACATCTTGTATTTCCTGAGTCTATCATTAATCATTATTATATATATATATATATAAACTATATAACAAATTGTTGAAGATAAAACTTTGTATTAAGGAACATGTATAATTTAATAAAGCATCCAATGTAATGACCACAATAATGCGATAAATGGACAATTTATAAATGGTAATTAAATAATAATTATTGTGTGTTCGTGATAGGAGAGAGGCGATTCTAGACAGGAAACAATAGTACAATATGAATTGTTGTTATCCCTTTTCAATAATTAATTAAGCTTAAAAAGACTATACAACACTATGTACATAAGTTATGTCAGCGGTGTGACATTCGAATTTATGATACAGGTACATACATACACACACATTATTATTTATAAAACACTACAATATTATGTGAACCTAAAAACACAGAAAAAGCTCCTCATTCGCGGGGATAAATTCCGCAAATATGCCGCGAATACATAAACCGCGAATATGGAATGGAAATTTGCGTGGGTATATTGGGTATACGTTCCAAGATTTCAAAATAAAATACAAATTATCAAAATAAATTCAATTAATGAGAGATTTTAAACAAGTTCTATAAATTATTATTTTCAGGGTTTCAAGAACTTAGTAATTTTTTCCTGTTTTACCGCTTTTAAAATATATTTCAATTAAGATTGATATTCAGCTGTGAATTCTGCGATAGAATTCCTTATTTTGTCTTCGGATTCCTTGATTCATTAACATTGAAACAGCGTGATATAGACGCAAACGACTCACCAACGCGTAAACGGTCAAGCATTTCTATTTTTACTTTAAGCGGCAACACTACTTTTTTTTCCGTTTCGGAACTAATTTTCTTTCCTTTTACTCGACATTATAAATTGACAACAAATCAGAAGAGACACGTGTTATTCAATCAAAATTATTGCAACGAATGACAAGTTGAAATAATAAAACACAGATCGTGGCGATGGCGGCATTTATCAATGGACGTAGCGGCACGTGAAATACTGCAGCGGTGGCTTTTAACAACGAACATTAGGCTTAGTGACAATAAGGTTTGTTCCACTTTGATATTAATATTTGCCCATATAGTTTGAGTCACTCTTTGTAAAACCCGCCTAGACAAGTGTCTGCAATAAAAAAGTTGCCTATGCGTTAATAAAAGATTCTAATTCTTCTAATACACCGACTGGATCCGCGAGTAAGGAAATTTAACCGCGAATATAGGAACTGTGTCTCATTTTTTTACCCCGCGGAATAAGAGAACGGCGAATAAGGAGCTTTTAATGTAATTCAAAATATCTAGAATATTCAAACATTCGTTTTGTTGGACAATTTCTTAATGATACTCTCACTTAAAATCTTTATAACTTATTTGTATAACCCTTGGAAGCTTCATAAATGTAAAATTTCTAATAGTACATTGAATAGTTTTTGATCATCATCATCCGATATCATGGCAGCTTTCTTCGTCTTCGGTCTTCCTCTCTTCCTCCTTTCCATTGGGATCCATTCCATAACAAATTTTGGCAAACTTTGCTCTGGCATTCTTTTGACATGACCATACCACTGCAATATTTTATTTTCTATAATGTCTATGATATCTGGCACCTCTTGCACACCCATACTTTCCCTTATTTCTTTATTTCGTATTCTATCCATTCCAGAGTTTCCAGCTGATCTTCTTAAAACATCCATTTCTCTACTTAAAATTCTTTTCATTTCCCTGGTAGGAATTTGCCAGACTTCAGCACCATGCGTTAAAATGCTCTGAATTATGGTTTCATATATTTGTAATTTTCTACTTTTTGTAATATTTTTGCTCCACCAAACAGAGTTTAAAGCATTTATTGCTTGTTTTGTTTGTGCGATTCTATTTTTAATTTTAACTGTGTTATCGCCTGAATGGTCTAACTATGTTCCTAAATAAGTGCATTCAATACTAGGTTTTAGTTCTTCTCCATTGTTGAAATTTATATTTTCCATTTCGTCTCCTATACACAGGTATTTAGTTTTCTCAATGTTTATATAAAGTCCCCATTTTTCATATTCTTCTTTTAGTTTTTTAGCCATATATTCTATGTCATCGTGGTCCTGTGCTATTAATACCTGGTCATCTGCAAACTTTAGTGAATATACATGTGTATTTTGGATGGGTATGCCCATTTTTTGACATTGTTTCCTCCAGTCTCTTAGTACTCTTTCGAGATAAATTTTTAATAGAGTTGGAGATAAACTGCAACCTTGCCTTAAACCTTTTGTATAGGAATAGTTTTTATTCATATATATTTGTTACAATGCTTAAAGCAATAAAAGTTGTACCTGTGGTGGAAGTCATCCTCAAGAATTACAATTATTTAAAATAATCACCTAGGTCTTTCGGAACTGGTTCCATTTTCAAAGCTGTTCTGTTGGGTACTGATTGTGTTCAAAAGCTTCGAAAATGGAACCAGTTGCTAAAGACCTATCTGATTACGCTAGTCATCATGAGCACCAATAGTTGTACTTAATGCAGTTTTTATCGTGTTTTCAAATATGTATTCGGAATTTCTCCATCACCCACAGTTTTTTTATTCCAATTTAAATGAATGGATTTAAATAATTATGTTTTAATAAACATTTTTTTGGTCCATTTGTCCATTGTAAAATAAAACCAAATGAGCTAACTCAGGAGATTTCAGCTATGGAAAAGAGATATCAAGGCAAATGTAATCCTAATATGCTGGCCGATTATTGTTGGACCATCAAGAGGGATACTCCACAGGCGAAATATAGCACAAAATATTTATTTCTTACTTTATAGGTGAGTTCGAATGTTCGAATATTGTGTAGTTACGAATGCAGAAAATATGGAAGTGTTTGAAATTATAAATTCCTGTCTCTCGGAAACCTTGCGTGATTAGAAAATCCGATATCATATTTGAATTCAGGAGAAAAAATATTATCAGAATCACATATTTTTCTTTCCGAGACAAAAAAAAATTGTTGCTCAGTGTAATTTTAAACAAATTTAATTTGTTGAGGACGACTGCCACAACAGGTACAACCGTTACTGTTTAACATTTAACAATAACTTCAACGGTGTTAATGTTTTTTTAAAAGTATTTCTTATAACATTTATTATCTTTAATGGAACACATTTTGCTCTTCCTCCACAATGAAGATCCAATATGTCCACATAAATATAAAAATAAAAATCTATAAAACTTTAATAAGACAGATCATAACACGGAGAAAATTTTTAATCTTATATAATGTGAAAATTAGTAAATTGGTTACGGTTCTTTAAATGGCGATACATTTGGACATGTTGGGAAAATTTTAAATGAATGGAGCAAAAGGAATTATTAGTAATTAAAACAGTTATATCTACATGTAAGTATTTATATATAATCCAATTTATACATCTGAGAATAAAATGGAACAGAATTGAGCACACAATCATCTTGTAAATTAATTCCAAGGGAGTTGGCGAATAGGTTGACTCAAGTAAACATGGCAGGATTGTTAGAATAATGTCATATAAATGGGAAAGTACCAGGTGGAATAAAATGTTTACGAGACGAAGATACAAAATGGACCAATGTGATTTATTATTATTATTATTATTACTTACTTACTTACTTACTGACTTACTTAGTTACTTACTTACTTAATTACTTACTTACTTAATTACTTACTTAATTACTTACTTAATTACTTACTTAATTACTTATTTACTTAATTACTTACTTATTTAATTACTTACTTACTTATTTAATTACTTACTTACTTAATTACTTACTTAATTAATTACTTAATTACTTACTTACTTACTTACTTACTCACTGGCACTATCGAACCCGTAGGTTCATAGTCGCGCGGACATAAGCTCTCCATACATACGTATCCTGAGCTAATGCTTTCCAATCACTCCCTGTATAATTTAATTCCCTCAAATCATAGTTAATGTTATTCTCCCACCTCATTCTTGGTCTACCAACTGGGCGTTTTCCCTCTGGTTTTCCTACAAGAAGCTTACATGCAAGTCTTTCATTCCCCATACGTGCAACATGTCCTGCCCATCGCAGTCTACGATACTTAACTGTTCTTATTATATCTGGCTTCCTATAAAGACCATGTAGTTCATTGTTAATTAGTCTTCTCCATTCACCTGTTTGTTCATCTCTCTTTGGTACAAAAAATTTCCTAAGTACTTTATTCTCAAATACCCGCAATCTCCTCTCCTCCCTTAAAGTAATTATTATTATTTTTAATAATCGTAGGCTTTGTAGGTTTGGCACGGGAAGACGCCAGCTGTAAAAACCCAAAGATAGATAAGATTTATTATTATTATTATTATTATTATTATTATTATTATTATTATTATTATTATTATTATTATTATTATTATTATGAAATGATACCCAGAAGAGTTTTGGTTTGGATTCCAGCTAAAGAAGAGTTAGAGGTAGACAAAAAAAAACACTTCGCAGTAGCATATAAACATAGCGAGGAATGAAAAAGTATTTGGAGGAAAATGTTTTTTAATTTATTTTTTAATGCCACCTCTTTGTCTTTCGACATTTCAGGTATTCTCTCCTGGAATTGGCGTATTGTAACCCACTTCTGAGGTTGGGGCGCCTGAGAGGCCGGGTTACGCTGCCCCAATGATATGATGGGTGCTGACGAATAATGATGCGCCAGGAGAGGCCTTAAACTTAATCTAATGAAGTGAATATGATATTGATGCTAATGATGGCCAGATGATATTCGGAGACCGTTTGGGCCTTAAAGTATCCTGACATTTGTCTTGCAGGTGAGGAAAAACCCCGAAAAAACCTCACCCAGGAAACTTGTCCCGAGCGGGGATCGAACGCGGGCCCGCTGCGTGACAAGGCATCACGCTACCTCGAGACCACAGCGGTGGACAGGTGGAGGAACTACATTTATCACGGGAATGTGTGATAATACATTGAACACAGTTGATTATTATTATTATGTCCTGATTTTTTTTACTGGTTTTCCTTATTGTTTTACCTATTTTATTTGTTTGTTTTACCTGTTTGTTAACTTTCTTCAATTCTACATAGACACAAAGACAGAACACACACACCCAGTCCCAAGGTGGAGATTTTAAAATCTCCTACCCCGCCAGGGAATCGAACCCGGATCGCCGGAGTGGAAGGTAGGGACTCTACCGACTACGCCACAGCGACGGACATCTGATAGAATAAGAAAATTACGACCAAAAATAACGTAGATTGATGGTGTTTTAAGCATCATGAGAGAAGAATGAATAGACGATGAAAATGTGGAATTATAGAGAAATGCGGAGGAGAATGACAGCAGTTTAATTGGGCATAAGAAGTTGATGTGAACCATTGTAAAACCAGTTAATAAAATTAATTAATACAGTACTTTAACTACAATGCTCATATCGCAACCATTTTCGTAGATCTTGGCAGTTGTTCTGTCTGTATATTCTCTTGCAGTGCTGCCAGTGCGACGACATTCGATGTGATGGATGGACACTTCAATATCAGTGAGAAGTGTTCTTATGTGTAGTCCGCCATGTATCACGGTACCCGGACATTTAACCTTTTCCGAATGAACACAATTTATGCCTGGCATGGACATTTAAATTTTAATTTGACGAACAGTAAATTAGAACTTTCATGGAACTACAGTGATTTGGTTATTTTATTAAATAGACACGTCCGGTATCTTTACTTAATTCCACATGATGTATTTTTATGCTGATTATGTAGTACTACTGGCCGATAGCGAGGAGATACTAAAGGCCAACACGCACACACTATTGAGTAACACTAAGGAATTAGGACTGGAAGTAAATATCAGTAAAACTAAATATATGGTCACACGTAGAAATACATTATATAATGGAAATGGACAGCTAATGACAAATGAGGGAAATTTTGAGGAATTGGCTGAATTCAAATACCTAGGAACAATAATCACAAATAGGAATGAGATGCACAAAGAAATTAAACATAGGCTCAATTCTGGAAATGCATGCTATTATGCATTGTAGAGACTTTTGATGTCCCAACTCCTTTCAAAAAATGTTAAGCTGAAAATATATAAAACTATTATTCTACCAGTTATATTATATGGGTGCGAAACATGGACTCTTACTTTAAGGGAGGAAAGGAGATTACGAGTATTTGAGAATAAAGTTCTTAGGAAAATTTTTGGACCAAAGAGAGATGAACAGACAGGTGAATGGGAAGACTACATAACAATGAACTACATGGTCTTTATAGGAAGCCAGATATAATAAGAACAGTTAAGTCCCGTAGACTGCGATGGGCAGGACATGTTGCGCGTATGGGGAATGAAAGACGTGCATGGAAACTTATTGTAGGAAAGCCACAAGGAAAACGCCCAGTTGGTAGACCAAGAATGAGGTGGGAGAACAACATTAACTATGATTTGAGGGAAGTAGATTATACAGGGAATGATTGGAAAACATTAACACAGGATAGGGATGTATGGAGAGCTTATGTCCGTGCGGCCATGAACCTACGGGTTCGATAGTGCCAGTGAGTAAGTAAGTAAGTAAGTAAGTATTATAATTATGTTCAGCCGCCTCGGTAGATGCTTGATTAACGCGCGCGGCTGCCCCGATTGGGATTCCAAGTTCGAATCCTGGTGATTCCAGAGTGATATTGGTGATGATACATAACGGGATATTTTCCGAATTTTCTCGGGGTTCTCCAATTTCCTTTATTTCATCGCCCCAGCACTCTTCAACCCCCCTTACCTTCATGCCATTTAATTTCCCATTATGTAATTTCATATCATCCTTCATCTCGTTTCATGTTTGGTAAAAATAGATTGGTGGGCAATCCACAGGTGTTGAGGGTATGTGGTTGTGGGGATCTGGTGGGACAGGGTGCTGTCTCATGACTCCTAGCCTGATCAATAAAAAAACTATGGAAGTAGTAATAGGATTTATAAGACTAAAAGTAAGATGCATACAATGTTATTTACAAATATGGATCGCACGGGCAGTACACCGTACGTGCTGTTGACAGTCCGTTCAATAAGTTAATGTTTGGTAATAATATAACGTAAAATTAAAAAAAATAAAGCACAATAATATTACAATTAGATAACAATACAATAACATTATATATTAATTATATTATGTAGAATTATTAAGAATTAATGATATTACATTTTTCTAACAAATTAATTTATTCACGATTGAGTGTTGTTCGTATTTTCGCGTTTTGTCTAGAACTTTACCCACGTTTATCCAATTTTCTGGATTTACCATTATCTCCTAGCATACCAATCTTTCACGATTTGAATTTATAAATCTTTCCAGTTATAACTGATGTCTCCAATATTCTATATCGTTACATTATCCTCATACACGTATCTCGTCTTAAAGTCCCCGCACATTGGACACATTCGTATATCGTGAAGGTTGCCAATTTTTTGGAAATTTCTATGCCCCTAGCCTAAACCAAGCAAGCCCAGATTTCTCTTTAAATCCTAGATTGAGTATATAAGATTATTTTCCCCAATCTTGTTTAGGTCTCTTTGTAAAAGCAGTGAGCAGAAGGGGCCAACGGGAGGATGTACTCCCTCCACGCGGCCAACGGCTTAACTAAAAAAAAGAAAGGCGATATGAGTAATGGAAAAAGACCTGGTGTATCGTACCTGGAATATGACCTAACATCGTAAGACTTCATTTTCATTCCACTGATCTCCGTAATACCGGGATAGCACAATAGATCTTTCAGGTCGCGGTGCTCTGTCCTTTCAGTGCGAATAAAGAAATGATGAACTGAAACAATCTATTCATTGATTTTTAGGACATCGAGGATCCACTTTCTTGGCATCTGTCTTGCAGCTGAAGAATATATTGAAAACTCTTAACAAAAAAATTATCTCTGTAGGAATTAAAGTCAGGTCCTCTCTGTTCAAAGACAACTATTTTACTTCTAGACTACAGCGGCGATGTTAAGATAATGATCTATTATTTGTATTCTTCATGAAAATAGTTTTTTTGTATATTTCATTCCGAATATAAAATCCACGTTTTTCTGTTGTATCATAATATAATATATGAGCGACGGAAAATATTATAAAAAAAATAAGGAAGAGCGAAATCTGTATTTTTGTGAGGTGCTGAAGAAGATAGGATTTTTATAGAAGGCTAAGGGAGAATTATAGAGTGACTGAACACTTGTGCGTTTGCCTCAAATTAATCCTCGTTGCCTTCTCTCCCCTCACCTCTTATAAAAGTCTTTCTCTTTGATTCGTTTCTTTAGGCTCGTCCAAGTTTTTAAAGATGGTTGTGGGTTATAAAAGAGTTTGATGAGAGGGTGAGAGGGAAGGGGGGGATACTTGGATAGGATTCATGATGGTTTGAACCGATGCAGACTGTGAAAGACCTAACTGGAAGACCTCCGGCAGTTTGAAAATTACACCGAAAACTCTTTACCTTTGGCCGCAGCCCAATGCGCCCAGATATACACACCAGAGACGAAAATAAGAAATTGCCTGACTTTCCTTGATGCATTTTTTTAAGGATTTCCTCTAGGGAGGATGGGGAGAGGGAGGAAAGTGATGGAAATAGAGAAAAAGAAGAGAAAGATTGACTGAGTTAAGCTAAACCAAGAAAGAGAATGTGGATAGATCTTGAAAAATAATAAAATTGAAGTTAGAGTGTAGCTCTTGAGAAGACGGTCTATTACTTCTCCATTCCTTTCCGAGTTAAATCTTATATCACACATTTTTTTTAAATAGATGCCTTAAGAAATATTTATTTTCTCTCATTCCACTGCTTTTTTAAGAAGATGTATACATAGTAAACTGAATGAATCTCTATCGTCTCCTTTCTAACTTGATCAACGGAAAGTCAATTTAAATTACTACCATTAATTAAAATGATGCTTTAAACAGTTAATAACTTAATAATAACTTTCATGTTCAAAGCATAAGGACATGAAGTTTAAAATTGAGTTTACAGTAGATGATTCTTTTAATATAAATAAGTATAATGACAATTTTCCAATACTAATTATTTGCTCTATATTCTTAGGAACTCGCTCAGTTTTTAATTGGACATGGCAAATTTAAAGAATTCCAACATATATTTATTGTTAGTGATATCTCACAGTGTACTTGCATGATCGGGTTTGAGCCCTTTTAGGGAATTCGGAAAGAATGCAGTTATAGGTATATATATATATATATATATATATATAATCTAACTCAAATGAGTACAAGATCTAGTATCTGGGGTTAAAATCAGGCGTGACAATCCAGGTGAAATCTGTGCTATTTCATTATATATATATATATATGTGTGTGTGTGTGTGTGTGTGCTCATTTGAGTTAGATTCTGACTTGACCTTACGGTCATGATGCCACCAGAAGGGTTAGACCAGTTTAAAATATTTGCTACGTCGGGACTCAAACCGGGACCTTCCGTTTATCACAGTCTTTCCTTAACCAACAATGTTACAGCGTGTCCCATAACCATATATAGGCCTACCTAATTCCGAAAGACTATAGTTATTGAGGTTCTACCTATTTTTTTTAATGTTTCAAAGACTTACTTGCTACACACTAAAAATGACGATTTTAGATTTACTAGTGGTCGTTCAGCGGTTGAAATTCGGCCACAATTCATTACATTTTTACGTTCGTCACAAATACGTCATTATGCATTAATTTTCGATTTATTTTAAAAATATGAATGATGGAAACTATGTGGTATATCTTGGCTAAGCTGTATTTAAAAAACAATAACCCACCTTTTGACATTTTTATACTGTTTACACTATTTAAATTTGCATTTGGCCTTTCTTCTTTGTCTCTCACTCCATTCCGCCAAAGTTCTATGATCAGGCATAATGGTATTAGGTGCGAATATCTAAACATAAAATAATATATATAATGATGTGGCTGAAACCAAGATTAGACAGGGTTTAACTTAAATTTAAATTATAAAATGCACTCACTTGTTAAACCACTAATAATAAATATGCGAGAGTAAGTCAATTCATATTGCTGCTGCACAATTTTCTTTTTGCAACAAAGAACTTTCAGTGTGAACGTACACAAATGAATGAGTACACAAATTAATGTGTAATACACATAAATTCCTTAGAGACAATTCATTTTACTTTGTTTAATTTAATTTAACTGTATCACATATTACACATAAATTTTATTTTTCAGCACTCCTTCTCTATATGAACTTTAATTATGCCAAATATAACACTCCTGCTTGTGCGCAATGTGCATAAAATGTTTTTACTTCACGTATTAATATATAGATATATGATTATATAAGATGCAAGCAATTAAATTGGTATGGGCATGTACGACGAATGCAAGAAGAAAGGTTACCCAGACTATTTGACTCATGCCCCAAATGGGAGTCAATGACCAATCACGTTTCAATGATTTCTGTTTTACAACCAATCACAGTCGTGTTTCACCAAATATTTATCAATATTAAATTTACCATATTAAAGAAAGCTCCTCCTTTTTAATATTCTGAACAGGTCTAACCATTATTTTGCAGTGACTGACTCTGTAAGAAATACTGCTACCAGATTGTATATATAGTGAATGTTAATCTAAATATATGTATATTTGATTAAAATATTCTCGAAGAATTTGAAGCTAATATATTAATAAACTTATTGTTTTAAAATAGCGCTTGCAGGAGTTAATATAAAAACATTTGTAGCAATTGATTATACCACCAAAAAAGAAACCACTGTTTGCACTTTCTTAAATGTATTTTTTCCCAGGTAACAATCCAGAAAAATATAATTGTCATATTTACATCATACGACATCAGAAATGATGTTTCATTTTTTCTCCACTAGAGAGCATTCTTAGAATATTGCGTTCCTTTGGCAATAAATAGTATGATCTGGTTGCAGTGATAAACAAAAGAAGCAGATGAAGCATACCAATCGTTTCTCATTTGTTTTCAAACATAGCCGTTTACATTAAATATATAAATATTTTAAAATAACTATAGTTAAATAATGATTTGTGAGTAAACAGCCTAATTTTATTCGTTAAATAGTCCTAACAAATGCCACACTTGATTTCCAAATTCTCTACACAAATTCACTCCTCACTTCGTGAGTCGTGAATTTGTCGATAATTTGGAAATCACTCGTGGCATTACTTATGAAACACATTGGAATGGTGTCCACTGGAAGGAGGAGGACACGCGTTGTGACAGCGATACAGTGATCTGCGAAAGAGGAGAAACTGTGGCAAGTGGATTCGTTAGAGATTAACGATAATATTTGTGATAGATAAACCTTAAAACAAGATTAATTATTACAGGATTTTTTTAGTGAAATGTCAGGAGTAGTTCATTGGATTAAATAAAATTATTGTGAGATCTACACGATCAACTGTGTTGTTTTTTTAAGCCAAAATAACGTGAAGACCAACCCAACATTATCCTGTGACAATATGTCTTCTTTTTCTTCTTATTCATCCAATCAAGCCTTAGGTCTATTGGCCTGTTACAATCTCACTGGTGAATTTTGTATCCAGCGTTTCTTGGACGGCCAGAGATAATATAACATAGTAAGAAATATAAAACGTAAATGAAATAATAAATTGCATAAAAACATAATAATAATTTGATGAAATTATTTTTCTATATCAATACACATATGCTATTTCTCAATATCCTTATAGAAACGTCGAGTGAAGCTGTAGCTAAATCTGATATCTGATGATTTAACGATCAGCTGCACACCAAAACTGTGACAGAAATGTAGGCATATTTCTTCTAACCTAATTCATTAGCCCTAAACATCAATATTCTGTAATTTATATTTAAATTTGTAATAGGGCACTATTGCCTTGTTTTCGGAGTCTACCTCTTGCTGTTCACTGATGCCTGACTCAAAAAACACATAGTTGGATCAGTCCATTATTACTGTAGGTTATGTAAGCCAGTATAACAATCGAATAAATATTTCCGTTTTCCACTAAATCAGTAACCTTCTCTTAAACTGTATAATGATTATATTTCAGGAAAGTAGCAATATTATGTTCGAAAATAGAAAAAAAATAATAAAATTCGAAGTATACATGTAAGTCTGTTCCAACCGTACGAGTTGGCTCAGGCGGTAGCGCCTAAGGTTAGTTTATAGAGATCCCAGATTCAAACCCCGGCGCGGAAGTTTCATTCAGGTTTCGCTCAGTCCTCAAGGCAAATTCTGGGTTAGAATTTCATTACCAATACCTATTTTATAGCATTGTTTTCTTTTTTTACCATATTTTTAACCTTTCACTTTATATGTACTTTTATTTGTCCCACTCCACCCTGGCCTTACAGACACACAACATTTTAGGCAAGGATTTTTAACTCTTGATCATATGCACATTTTGTGATAAAAAGGACAGGGAGCTCCTCCCAGGATGAGTGCTCAGCTCAATATCATGGCCACCTCCGAAACAGCACGATCATTAAGACAAGTCACACTATTCACTCATACATTCATACCAATATAGAAAATTTTATATTAATTATTATGATGGCCAAATGGACTATCCAGGGGCTATTTGGATCCAAAAGATTCCTATCATTTGTCTTACAAGTGATAAAATACAGAAAGAGCCTCTTTCCGGAAAACTTGTCTCGACCAGGGATTGAACCGTAACTCGCTGCGTTTGAGGCAACAACGTTACCACTAGATGGCAGTGGTAAAATATGATAATTTGAAAGTTTAAAATCAGTTGATATCTCCACAAAATACATGACAAACAAAACAATAGAAACACAAATCACTGGATACATCTAAAGACCCTAGTCACAAATGGGCTACATATATGTATCTTATATAATTATGTTGCAACACTCTTTTGAGGTAGGTGCGCCTGGAAGTCGGAGATACTTTATCCCGATGATATGTCGGATAATAATGTATCAGAGGTCTGTTCTGCTCCATAGTCGAGTGGTTAAGGCGCAGAGCTACGGGAATAGCGATGGTTCGAGTCTCCATGGAGGAAGAAATTTTCTCATGGAATTTTGACCAATATGGGACGGATTCCCACCCAGCATCATGAATAATTTGGGTAGCTACAATAAGTAAAGGCTGTAAGTTGAGAAAGCCAGCTATAACGACTGGAGAACACGACAAGCTGACCACGTCTATCATCTGTGATTAACAAGATGTGGATGTGAGGCCAGTAGCCGACTGGTAGATCAAGGGCCTCTTAGGCCCGTCGCACCATGGAGTTTTGGAGTACCAGGAGTCTCCTTTAATCCTGAAGTTTAACCTAAATTCCAGATTATGAGTGATCACATGATTAATTTCATTTAAGGAAATAATCCTACTGTCTAATCGGTGATCGAACTCGAGACCTCATGAATTTTAGTTAGAAACTGTGAGGCTGGCCAAGGCCTCGGATATTAAAGGATCTATTAAAGTAAATAAATCTGTATACAGTGTAAGTGAAAAGTGCGTATTATAAAATTGAGAGAAATTAAGTCTGTTTGTGGAATGTAGACCTGTTTCAGAACAGATTTGAGAGACACGTTGCATGTATTAATGTGACTTGGGGTTCCCCTGCCCAGGAAGAGGAAGTAAGGACACTTGCTGTAAACGAATTAATGACTGCCCAAGGACCCAGAAAACTTTGTGCGTTCCTTTTAACAAGGATAACGGTAGACAACGATTTTGCTGCTTTTAGAAACGGTTAAAACTTCTTGAAGTCTCGTACATTAAATAAAAAAAAGAAAGAGAGCGAAACGAAGGAAATAATTCTATTCGTGCAAGAAGAAAGAAACTTGAGCTGGCGTTGAATCTCATTTCGAGTAAAAAAAGTGTTGTAAAAATAAAGTGCGTTGTCTTGGGAACTAACTTGGTGGTATATTGTTACATTTGATGACGGGATTACATAAAGATAATAGAAAAATCTGTGTTTCTAAATATATATGACACTGCATTATTATAGCCTAGCATATCCAATTCGCAAACTGAGAAATTTGTGAGAATCTAAACTCAATAAATGTAATATATTTTTATAACACATACAATGTGTACTATGTGATAAAGAGCAACGTTTAAAAAGTAAAACTTTACAATACAGAACCGGTGTATACCTGGCACGTTCCGTCGTCCTCAACTAGGTTAAAAAATAAAAAAATAAAAAAAATGTAGGCCTTTCGGAAACCGGCTTCTACCATCAGCAGAATAAATATGTTCTACTATCTTTTGTTCTTTTGCGAATCCTTTGGCATCAGCGGCCTTCCAGCGTCGTTGGTTAACTGGTTCTACAGTTTATTGTCAGTTGCTACTAACTTATGTATCCGAAACATGGACAGTGACAACACAACAATCTGCCAGAATAGAAGCCGCTGAAATGAGATTCCTCAGACAAATAGCAGGATATCAATGGACAGACAAAAAACACAACACAAAAATAAAAGAACTAAAAGTAGAGGAATTTAATACAACAATAGTGAAATACAGAACAAACTGGAAAGAACATTAGCAAGGATGACTGAGAATAGAATATCAAAAGCAGCATACAACTGTTCACCACGAGGAAGACCAAATAAAATACGGAAATAGCAGCAATTTGGAGCCGGAACAGGCTAGTAAACAAGCCTAAACCGTGACGACGAAGAAGAGGAAGAAGAAGAAGAAAGAAGAAAGCGACTAACGACGCTGGAAGGTCGTTATAGTCAAAAGCATCGCAAAACAACAAGAGTCAGTAGCACATATATCTTCTGCTGATGATGGAAGCTGGTTTCCGAAAGGCTTACAGTTCCTAAAAAAAGTATCCTAGTTGAGGACGACGTCAGCTGCCATGTATAATTTTAACATTTTACTTGACGACTATTTACCTCGACGGAATTATTAGGACTTTGAATTTTATCAGTATTGAGGTAAATACGTATATACACGGGAATGTTGATTTGTCTGAAAAGTACTTAAGGGGACCGACTGGCGAAAATATTGAAAAAATATCAAAAAATGCATTTTTTGTTTATTTACTTTTTAATAACTCTGATTCTTTAGGATCATTTTCATATGAAAAGTTTTATTGTAGGAGCAAAATTGAGTCCCTGACGTAAGAGTTTAAATACCCCTGCACGTGTGGTCAAGCATTACTACCTAAGCTTTAATATGCGTCTTTTTTCCGTTTCCATTTTTTTGACATTTTCCAAAACTTAAAATGCTCTTTACGATACAATGTTTATGGTATCAAAGTGACATTTTGTGGTTAGACTCTCCAATGTATGCACATTCACATTTGCTATGCAGTTACTAGTCTAAGATATAAATATGTTCATTTTAATTTAGATGAAAAACATAATGAGTAATTTTGTTTAAATGAACAATAAGCAGTATCCTCTCTTTATGATTATTTTTGCATAGCAAATATGTTTAGTGGAATCATAAAGACTCTGAATCTCAAATGTCATCAGACAATATTAAAAAATTCATCTTAAGGAGCAATTTTTTTGAAAATATTAAAAAAATAGTTTACAAAAATCATAATTCTGAAACTATTGTACTTATAAACACCACACGTCACAGAAACGTTTCTATAAGCATCTCATATATGTGATAAAAATTTAAAAACAATCAGATGAAAACTAAAAAAAATTAAATTCACCATTCGGACCCCTTAGAAATATTTTTTTGAAGTAAGGCGTAGTTTATCCTCAACCAACAATATACTTCCCCAATCTAATAAAGAGGGATATATGGATACATTGCAAGAGAAATTTCTAGTTAATGATCTTCACCTCCATTATAGAACATGCATTGGCAATTTCGTGGATCGGTGCTAATAATAAAAGCACCTAGTTTTCTTTTGACATGGAGGTTTTATTTTTATTTTTTATTTGATAAGTTATATTATAACCCTACAGTCATTGCAACATATATACATTTTCTTTTCAACGAAAAACAAATTTTGGAAATAATATTTTTTTAAAATTTGAATGTTCAATCTTTCATTTATATTCAATGTATATTTTACAAATTTTATGTTGAGGTTCCCCCAAAATTTCCTAGAAATTGACGTTTATACTTGCCGCACATTTGTTGGAATTCATTTTTATATAATTATTTCTAGAAAATTTTGGGGGTCTCTTGAATTTATCTAGAGGATTTGCAAATTAAGAGTGGCATTTGCTAGGACTAGTTAACGGATAAAATTAAACTGTTTAACCAAAAATCATTATTTAAATGTAGTTACCGGTATTTTAAAATATTTATGTATTTAATGTAAATGGCGATGTTTGAAAACAAATCAGAAATGTGAGGTTATGTATATTCACTGCAATTTGATCATATTATTTATTGTCAAATAGGATCGCCATATTGTAAGAATGCACCCAAGTGGAGAAATAATGAAACACATCAAACTGTATAATATAATCAACATTATAGGTTATTCATTTATTTGTTTAGTAAACAACTATCATTATTAATTTATAATTTCCCCTTCCCCATTTATAGTCAAGAAACATTAAATTTAATTCCCATTAATAATTTAACAACGTTACCATTAATTAAGCTCTATAATTTCCCTACAATCTAAGAATCTATTCATTATTTGCTACATTCAATGTATTTGTTGGAGAAAAATAATGCTCTGACCTATTCGGAATATTAAAAAGGAGAGGCTATCTTTATCACAAAGCAGGAGCTGATAAAGAAAAATCGATAAAGAGCGAGGTGAAAAACGACTGTCAATGGTTGTAAAATAGAATTCATTGAAACGTGATTGGTCATTGACTACCATTTGGAGCATGAATTAAATAGTCAGCAAGATGTCACTGCTCCTCACTTCGCCCTAGAGGTACGCAATTTTTGTTTACAATTTTCCTCGAAAATGGATTGGTAGAGGATAAAGTCGCTTGTTCAAGTCATCAGATCAACATCTTTATTTTTTTTCAGGTTCGTAAAGGAACAAGTATTTAAACAACCGGTGGAAGACTGGGTCGTTCGCACACAGAATCAGGTTTGTGATAAAAAAAGTAGCTTTAGTTTTACTAAGGAATATCTGTATAGAGCAGGAGAACAGGCTCTGCCGTGGTAGTAATGTAAGAATCTATTGAAATTACAACTGTTCAGGTATTAGAAAAATGTTAACAGTTTCAAATAATATGTTTTTCAAATGAACTATGCATTTTAATTTTATTGGTGTTTTAAAAAGTATACGGCGTATTTTAATATTAATATGTTTGAAAAAATCACGAAGGGAAACTGCAAACAAAGTTTCATCTTGTCGATAATTCACGATCTGAGCGCGGCGACGGGAGTGAATATTGTCCAAAGACATGAAAATTGAACATTTTAAAATAATAATTAGTGGATTAAGTTATATTAAAATTCTATTTAGTGAATAGAATTTTTAATAAAGAATATTAATATCATGAAAATAACTTACGTATTTTATATAATATAGCTCATGCCCGGCGTTGTCCGGAAATCTACTTATCCCGATCTTCTTGGTGTCAATAAGTAGAGACACAAAAATGGTTATTGTGAGTTATCCGTAAAAATATACTATGGAGTCGCGAACTTTCTTTTGGTACAATTTTTTTGAGATATTCAGTTCTATGTATATTAATTTGGTGTATGTGTTATGGTTTAGACAGCATAAACCATTTTAGCGTCCCAAAAGCTACTCTTTTAGTGCACCAATATAGGCTAGTTTTCTTTTTTATCTCCGGCACTATAATACGGTAATATATATACGTTAATTGACCTCAAAACATTCTTTAAATGATGGTAAAAGCCCATTCAAACTTGTCAAGGAGTTTTTGAGTCCATGAAGGACTAAGACACAGATGTTCATTTTTATATACAGGGCTATTCAGAAAGAAGGAGCAGACTTCAAACATTTATTTCTTCCAAACTACAAATAATATAAGCACAATTCCAACGTCCTGAAAAAAAAGTTTAAATTTCACTATTTTATACATTTAACATTAGGACCATGTGTTACACGACAAATATCATTTCGTGCCACACAAAAATCAGCTGGTCTCTAGTTATCGAATTCACAGCTTCAAAAATTCGATGTCGCAGATTTCCAAGAGTGTCAGGCATGAGGAGGATACAAACACGGTCTTTTACGTAACTCCACAGAAAAAATCACACGGGGTTAGGTCGGGTGACTTGGGAGGCCACCGGTAATGAAGTTAATCTTCTGCTCCTCCTCTTCCAATCCAACGTCCTGTTGTGTATCCATTTTAATACAAACAATCAACCTGACAAGCATCAGCGCCAATGCGGCCGTGATCACAACTACAAACTTTTCTCTTTCCAGAAGCGTTGGAATTGTGTTTCTATTTTTTGTGGTTTGGAAGAAATAAATGTTTGAAGTCTGTTCCATCTTTCTGAATAGCCCTATATAAAGATTATTTAATAGAAATGATTTGGTAGAACGGCTTTCTGTGTTCTGTAACTTACAAACTAGAAACATTTGCGAGTCAGTTTTGACAACTTCCGAACAATTCGCATCAGGTCTGACAATTTAATTTCGACAATATTTCAGTGATAGTAAACCGTGATTGACTCGGGAAGCAAATTGGATTAAACAATATTGTATGGCTAGCACGTGGACAAAATAGAGTAACAATTATAATTTAGCCTCAACGGTCAACATCTCTTAAACGGGGGAGTAAAGGCTTTATAATGTTTCATTTTGTTATAATAAATAGAGAGAAATAGGATGGGCAGTGGGGGTAAGTGCAGTGGGACTGGGACTTTCTCCTCGTGAAAGTAACCAAACTACTCCACACTAATTACACTCTAGAGAGTTATAATTGTTGGTTACACTGTGGAGTAGTACACCAGTTATGTATGAACTTGCCAGCTGCTAACAATGTTGCTTCTAGAGATTTATAAATCACTTTTCAACAATATATTCCAACCACTAATTAATTGCACTACACATTTATGACTCTATCTTTCTTTATTGTGGTTATCGTCCTTCCATTTCTTAGGACTTACATCCTCTATGGGACTTTAAAGAAAATCATCTGAGCGTGTCGTCTGTAGTCAGGGGAGCGGGAAGTCTGAACGACATATTCTACGGGTATTCCCTTACAGTTAGCAAATGAAATAAATTAGCCGTCAATGTGTACAGATGTCTCAGAATCGGGCATACTGAACGGCCTATCGTTGCCGTTACAAATATAAAGCAATTGTGTAAAATATTCCCTCAGTGATGATCCTGAAGAAGATTTGCGGGCTGTAGGCCGTGGTCTCGAGCCTTGAAGGTCCCCGATGTTTCGCCAGAGACTGCGATTGACCATTTTCTACCATACCAGACGCAGTCTTTGGCGAAACTTCGGGAACTTCAAGCCTCGAGACCACGGCCTACAGCCCGGAAATCTTCTTCAAGATCATCATAGCAACTCCGGCCGTGAAAACCTAAGTCAATATATTCCCTCAGTGTTTAGAGTTTTTCACCAGAATGGTGTCGGGGTAGAGTCGCTGTTTCGTAAGCAGCGGGACCGGGTTAGATCTCGGTCGGTACAACTTACCGGGCCATTTTTTACTTTCAGGCTTTTCCTAATTTGTAAGACAAATGTCAAAAAACGTAAGGCTCAAACGGTCCCAGAATATAATCTGGTCAGTATAATATCATATTCACTATGTTTAGTGTGGATATATGAGCAAATAGTGTTTTACGTCTTAAAATGTTCGTGTTGTCTCGGAGAAGTCTCAGGGAGGCTCTCCATGTCTTTGTGTGCTGAATAAAATGTGTATGATTATAGTATCCTGCTGGAGTTTGGAATTCCTAAAAAGTTTGTTAGACTTATACGAATGTGTCTAAATGGTACAAATAGTAGGGTGCATGTAGACAAAAAGTTTTCGGATACTTTTGAAATGCACAATGAGTTGAAGCAAGGAGATGCACTATCTCCTCTACTATTCAATTTTGTGCTCAAGCATACCATCAAATCTTTAGACGATGAAGGAAGCCTAAAACCCAATGGTATTAATAAGCTGTTAGTTTGTGCTGGTGATGTAGTACTATTGGGGCGATAGCGAAGAGATTCTAAAGGCCAAAACACACACACACACATACACACACATACACACACTCTTGAGTAACACTAAGAAATTGGGACTAGAAGTAAATATCAATAAAACTAAATATATGGTCACACATAGAAATATATTACATAATGGAAAAGGACAGCTAGTGACAAATCAGGGAAATTTTGAGGAAGTGGCTGAATTCAAATACCTAGGAACAATAGTCACAAATAACAATTAGTTACACAC
Organism: Diploptera punctata; assembly: GCA_030220185.1. Taxonomy (NCBI): domain Eukaryota; kingdom Metazoa; phylum Arthropoda; class Insecta; order Blattodea; family Blaberidae; genus Diploptera; species Diploptera punctata. Next base: position 568,784 of record JASPKZ010007745.1, read on the forward strand.
GGAAATTAAACATTGGCTCAATTCTGGAAATGCCTGCTATTATGCTTTACAGAGACACAGAGACTCTTAACGTCCCAATTCCTTTAAAAAACGTTAATCTCAAAATATATAAAACTATTATTCTACCAGTTATATTATACGGATGCGAAACATGGACTCTTACTTTAAAGGGAGGAAAGGAGATTACGAGTATTTGAGAATAAAGTTCTTAGTACAATTTTTGGACCAACGAGAGATGAACAGACAGGTGAGTGGAGAAAACTACATGATAATGAACCACATGGTCTTTATAGGAAGCCAGATATGAGAAGAGTTAAGTCTCATAGACTGCGATGGGCAGGACATGTTGCATGAATGGGGAATGAAATACGTGCATGGAAGCTTCTTGTAGGAAAACCAGAGGGAAAACGCCCAGTTGGTAGACCAAGAAAAGATGAATAACATTAACTCTGATATGAGGGAAGTAGATTATACATGGATTGATTGGAAAACATTAGCTCAGGATAGGGATGTATGGAGAGATTATGTCCGCGCGACCATGAACCTACGGGTTCATGTCCGCGCGACCATGAACCTACGGGTTCGATAGTGCCAGTGAGTTGGTTAGTTGTGATGTAAAGGGTAAAATACCTCTGTCTAGAGTCGTGCCGCTCTATGTTCCGGGCGGCTTGAGTCAAGTAAATAGTGAGAGGTTAAACTACGTTGTAGAAGAAATACTTAGAGTTAGATTATAACATCCTTATGGAATTCATAATTATATTTTATACTTGGTGTTCTCTGAATCTGTTGTCAGAAGTACGTCAAGGGAACTGAGAAACACAGCCCAGGGCGAAAATATACACTATCCAAATTACGACTCACCGAAGTACTTCGCTTATCGCTGATATGAAGGAAAGAAAGATTCTAACATGTTTAATTTTTAGTTCGCCTACAATAATTGTATTTATAAAGGAAACAAATGACATAGCCTTATTCTTTACTATAATAAAGGACTGTGCGAACAAAATTATAATAAAAAAATGTTAGAAGAACAGTAACACACATTGCGCGGAATTTTGCATTTGTTGATGGCAAGAACCGTTATGTTTTTGTTTTGTTTTGTTAATAGACGGGATGAAATATCCAGATTCAAAGTATAGATTTCAAATACAGTATCTAGCCGGGAATCGACTCCTAGCAATCGGGACCGAAGATAGGGACGCTACCGGCCAGAGATCAATTATTCTATTACCAATTAACTGCTCCATGTGAACACTCATTGGCCTTTTTTGTACACTATGTTACCAAATCTCTAACAAGCCACACATGTTGGTAAATTTGTATATATTTTTATATATATATTTTGCTTGTATTTTTAATCCATCTCCATTATATAGAGTGTGTCTATTGTACTATTTTTCTTCTTTTCTTTATTCAGCACTGAGCCTTTCGTTGGTAGATAAAGTTTTTAATGTAAATAATTAACTGAAAAGTAAAATAGAGTACGAATTAGAGAACCTTACAATATCTAATATAGGTCTATATATAAAAAAAAGGAAACAAACTTTAGATTGCATCAATCGAGATAATTTTCTAGAATTTTAGAAAGAAAGGGGTATTCATTTTATATTAGAAGGTGTTTAGCAAATATTTATAAAAATACAGAGATTAGTGCAGAAACAATTTTTGATCTGTTTTCACAAATTTTAATTACTTTAGATTTAATACAATGGTGCATTTATTACGTAGATACAGTGACTGTTATAATATACTTAAGCTATATTATAAGTTAAGGGAAAATTTTTAACAAGCCATGGAAACCCTGTAAGGAGAAATAAATATAGGCATTTCAATTTTACTGAACTATCAGATTTAATACAAGATACTAAAAGTAAATTCCAAAAGTATATAATACTAGTATATATATATATATATATATATATATATATATCCCATTCATACTAATTCTGTCCGGGGGCAGGTCTTTCACTGCAATCATAGCATTTTCATGCTATGATTTGCAGCGTTACTAGGGAATTATAGGTGTGGTAGCTTCCCGTTGCTTTCCACACCGATAAAGGATGATGATGATTGCGATGAATATGATTGCGATGAATATGAATGATGATGATTGCGATGGCCATATGATTTCGGGGACTGTTTGGGCCTTAAAATTTTCCTGACATTTGTCTTACAGGTGAGGAAAAACCTCACCCAAAAAAACTGTCCCGAGCGGGGATCGAACCCGGGCCCGCTGCGTGACAAGGCAGCACGCTACCTCGAGACCACAGCGGTGGACTTATATATAACATTGGAATTGTGTCCATCTGGAAGAAGCAGGAGAGGAAGACCTCGAAACTCGTGGATGCAGGAAATAAGAACTGGAATAAGAGCAAGAGGACTGGAGGACATGGATTGGATGGAGAGAGACGAGTGGAGAAGAAAAATAAAACTTTAGGTACAGAGATATGTGTAAACATTAAAATTCTGTATATAAATAAATATGTACATATAAAATAAGTGTTTGAATTGGATTCGCCTGGTGCTATAATGGATAACACGCTGGGGTACCGACCCAGAGTTCCGGGTTCAAATCCCATTCAAGTGTTTACTTTTCTTATCATGTCATATATACATATATATATACATATATATACATATATATATACATATATATACATATATATATATATATACATATATATATACATATATATGTGTGTGTGTGTGTGTTTGTATGTGTGTGAATTAAAATATATACGGAATACAATTTTAGAATCTCGAGAATAAAACAAAGGTAATGGCTTAATGTGAAAATATCACTGCAGCATCAAAAAGATAAATAAATAAATATATACTATAACATATTATGTTTTAATACATCTCAAGCAATACGCGATTCTATGAATAAAATAATTTATGGAACTATTAGGAAAATAATACGATGTAGAAATAAGGATACATAGGAATTGAAATTTTATAAAATAACTACCCCCCAGGAGCTATCACCTTGACGTGGTGGGGGGGGGGGCTTAGTACCCGATGAACCAGACGACTCTACTGGGGAAGATTGACTTAGGTTAATCTTGCTGGTGGGTAAGAGGCGAGGGGAGCTAAGTATAGCTCACAACGAAGGAATGGCGTCTGTATTCATATTGAGCGGCCACATCTTCGTCAAGTCTTCAACGGTCAACAGGGCGACTAGGAATAGCACAGCTAAACTTGTAGGGCTTGAAGAGCGGAAGAAGCAGCCCTCTCTTGGGGGGTGGATACCCAGAGGAGCATGTTTGGAGGCTCAGAGGAAGCAGCCCTTCCACCATCCTTGTCCTGCGAAGCGCTCGTAACGCTTCCAGGAGACATTTATGTTACTGAGAAGCTTCATATCCATTGTCAGCCAGAAATTATCAAGCAAGAGGAAGGCGTGATGTTGGAAGACCTAGAAGACGTTGGGCTGATGCAATATGAAGTCGGAACGGGCAATTGCCTAATCCCTGGAGTGGTGATGATGATGATGATAAAATAACTAGCTAATACCCGGCGTACGCTGCTAGGCCCAAATAAATTTAATGTGTTTTTGTTTAGTTGAATAAGTATAAAAGAAAAATTATTACATGTTTATATCGTAATTATTTTTAGATATCCTGTGCTGATCACCCAGCGATCATCTTGGCATCGATGAGGTGAAAGACAAAAATGGTTATTATGAGTTACCCGTTAAAGAGAGATATATGCTGTTGTAGACTTTTTTGTAGAATTGTTTTTAGATATTTAATTCTGGGTACATAATTTGGTGTATTTGTTATGGTTCAGGCCGCGTAAGCCATTTAAGCATCCAAAAGCGAATCTTTTAATGCTTTGATGAACTTCTCCTTTAGCTCCGGCTCTCCAGTTTTTTTTTTAATCAATGTCCAAGGTTGTCCTTTCGACATTTGTGGTGTTCTCTCCTGGCATTGGCGTAATTGTGTAACCCACTTATGATGCGGCGCTTGTAAGGCTGGGATAAGGTGCCCCAAATATATGATGTGTGGTGATGATAGTGGTGCGCCAAGAGAGTCCTTAATTCTAAACCTAATCTAATGTGAATATGAATGGTGATGATTGTTTTGGCCAGATTATTTTCGGGGATCATTTGGGCTTTAAAGTTTCCTGACATCTGTCTTACAGCCTAAGAAAAACCTGGAAATAACGTCACTGAGGAATCTTGTCCCGACCAGGGATCGAACCCGGGCCTGCTGCATGACAAGGCAACACGCTATATCGAGACCATAGCGGTGAACCAGGCCCCATATAAATGATCAATAATATATTATATACCTTAATTTTTTTTAAAAATCTCTAAATGATGGTAAAACTCCATTAAAATCGGTGAAGTAGTTTTTGAGTCCATGAAGGAAAGGCCGACTCACAGACACCCATTTGTATATATAAGATTTAAAAAGTGTGTTATATAATTATTTTATAATGTATGTAAGTTTGTATTAAATGATATTGCGATATAATGCAATCGTTGTATCTGTATGAAGGAGTCGCTTGTCTTTTCTAAACGCTACAAAGATTTTTCGCGTGGCGTTTGTGTTTTGTTGGTGTGCAACTCAGGTGAATATTAAGATGTCGAACATTGTATAAAACCCGTGCGTGCCGTGTGCAAAACTTAATAAACAAAGTTTGTAATAATTGTGATAGTTTTTTAAGCGTGTGTACAGTGTTTTAGTAATGTTTTACGCCTGTTTTGATGTGTGTAAAATGGACACAGGAAGTGGGGTTGTCTTGAATTCTGCACAAGTTTCGTAGATTTGTGTTATGATGATATTTGTAAGTTTATAGCTAACCGTTTGGTAATTGATGTTATCAATAAATCTCTCTATTTAACCTGAGTTTGACCTCCATCTTAATGGTATCTTGGCTCAAGTTTCCAACATGCAGCGGTCAGAGATTTTGAAAAATCTTACACAGATTCTATCATATCTTACTCTCACAAATTAACTTTTATTCAACACTGGATAACAGCGCTGCTACCCTAAAGAAATGAAAATTAATGTATTTTTATTAGTTCATTATTAATATTGTTAATGCCAGGATTTTGTTTGTTTTTACATTGATTGATAACAGTTATCAATTCTTCGAAATAAATTGGATATATATTTTCATCAATTAATGATGAATCTATTTCCTCTTCATCCGATTGTTCTGTCCAAAGACGTTTGAAGTAAGATATCCTTTTATTCTCAAAAATTATGTTCAATTTGAGTTGATCCAAGAGTTATGTTAATTACAAACCAAGAGGAGATAGGAATATTGGTGGACCGAAAAAGAGATGGATTCAACTTTTTGAATGAGAATCCGGAACAAGATCGTTGGGCTTAATCCGTAATTGTAGATGATGATGATATTGATGATGTACTTTTATATTTAGTTGAATAAGGGAAAGATAAACATTATTATAAATTTATATGGTACATATTATTATATTACTTATGAAGACATCTTAGAAGAATTACACATGGAATCTTTAGAAAACAAAATTTCTGATTATAAGTCAAGATGGATGCAACATGTTCATCGAATGGAAGATCACAGAATACCCAAACAAATGTTAAGATATCAACCTGCAGGAAGAAGAAGACCAGGACGTCCATTCAAAAGACTTCTGGATGATGTTTCTCTTGAGGCCGAAACAGGTCAACAAATGGTCTAAATTCGTGAATGTACTATGATGATGATGATGATGACTTATTCCGATCTTCTTGGCATAGATGAGCTAAAAGACGAAAATTAATATGTTTTTATGATTAGTTAAGTAAGTAATAGGGAAACAATATATTGTAATTACTTTTAGATACCCCGTGTTGATTATCCGGCGTTGCCCGGGAATATACTAATCCCCATATTCTTGGCATAAATGACCTGAAAGGTGAAAATTAATGTTTTTTTATGTTTAGTTGAATAAGTAGACGTAAAAATTTAGCCTATATCAACATTATTTTTAAATACCCCGTGCTGATTACCTGCATTGCCCGGGAATCTGCTTATCCCGATCTTCTTGGCATAAATGAGCTGAAAGACGAAAATTACTGTGTTTTTATGTTTAGTAGAACAAGTACGAGGAAAAAAATATATCGTAAATATTTTTAGATACCCCGTGGTGATTAACCGGTGTTGCCCGGGTATCTACTTAATTCGATCTTCTTGGCATATAAACTGTAATACGAAAATTAATGTGTTCTATGTTTAGTTGAATAAGTGAAAGGAAACATTTATATCCTAATTATTTTAGATATCCCGTGCTGATTACCCGGCGTTGTCCGGAAATCTACTTATCTCCATCTTCTTGGCGTAAATGAGCTGAAATACTAAAATTAATGTGTTTTTTATGTTTAGTTGAATAAGTGAGAGGAAAAATGTAGGCCTATGTCATAATTATTTTTAGATAGGTAGCCTACCTCGTGCTGATTACCCGTTGTTGCCCAGGAATCTACTTATCCCGGTCTTCTTGGAAAAAATGAGCTTACAGACGAAAAATTAGTGTGGTTTTATGTATAGTTGAATATGAAAGGAAAAATTCATATCATAATTATTTTTAGATATCCCATGTTGATTTAATGGCGTTACCCAGGTATCTACTTATGCCGATCTTCATGGCATAAGTGAGCTGAAATACGAAAATTAATGTGTTTTTATGTTTAGTTGAATAAGTAGGCCTACATGAAAAAAATATATATAATATAATCATTATTTTTAAATACTCGGTGCTGATTATTGCGTTGCCCGGGAATCTACTTATCCCGATCTTCTTAGCATAAATGAGCTATTATTATGTTTAATTGAGTAAGTAAGAGGAAAAAAAGTCGTAATTATTTTTTGATACCTCGTGCTGATTACCCGGTGTTGCCCGGGAATCTACTTTTCCCGATCATTTTTAGCATAAATGATCTGAAGGACAAAATTCACTATTGTGAGTTATCCGTAAAAGAATACCCGCCGTGCGCTGCTAAGCTTGCCCGACAATCTACTCATCCCGATCTTCTTGGCATCAATGAAAAACCAAAATGGTTATTGTGAGTTATCCGTAAAAGATAAGCGTACGCTGTCGCGGACTTTTTTGTATACATTTTTTTAGATATTCAATTCTGTGTACATTAAATTTATGTATTTTTATGGTTTAGGCAGCATAAGCCATTTAAGTTAGGTTCAGATTGGGTTAAGGTTAGGTTTAGGTTAGGTACAGGTCCAGGTTAAATCCAGGTTAGGTTTAGGTTAGATTCAGGATATGTTAGGTTCAGGCACGTTTCAGCCAAAGTTAGGTTCAGACTAGGTTCAGGTTAGATTCATGTTAGATTCAAGTTTGGTTCAGACAAGGTTCGGGTTAAGTTCAGGTAAGGTTAGAATAGATTCAGGATAGGTTCAGGATAAATTCAGGCTAGATTAAAGTTAGGTTCAGGTTAGGTTCAAGTTATATTCATGTTAGGTGCGGGCTAGGTTCAATTTATATTCAAGCTAGGTTAAGTAAGTTCAGGCTTGGTTCAAGTTAGGTTTCAGGTTCGGTTGAGGCTAGGTTCAGGTTCGGTTCAGACTATGTTCAGGTTCAGGTTATGTTAGGTTAGTTTCAGGGTAGGTTCAGGCAATGTTCAAGTTACATTCATGTTTAGTTCAAGCTTGGTTTAAGTTATATTAAATTTGGGTTCAGGCTAGGTCAAGTTACATTCAGGTAGTTTTAGGCTAGGTTCATGTTAGGTTCAGATGAGGTTCAGGCTTTGTTCAGGTTAGGTTCAGGTTAGGTTCAAGCTATGTTTAGATTAGTTTGAAGTTAGGTTGAGGTTAGGTTCAGGCTAGGTTCATGTTGGGTTCAAGTTAGGTTAAGGTTATTTTCAAGCTAGGTTCAGGTTAGGTTCAGGTTCAGTTATGTTCTCTTAAGTTTGAATAGGTTCGATTAGGTTAAGTTAGGTTACATTATGTTAGGTTATGTTAGGTTCGGTCTGGTCCGGTCAGTATAAATCATGTTCGGTCAGGTTGGGTCAGTATATTTCAGTATAATACTGCTCAGGTCATTTCCGATCCGATTGAGGGTCTTTCCACTTTTCAGCGGTTGCCCTTTTACCAGCCGGCTGCTGGCCCTTCACATCCACATGTGTCAATCACAGAGGTAGATGATCAACAGCCAGTGTAGGGGTGACATGTGGTTAGCATGTCGAGTCCCCCAGCCGTTATAGCTGGTTCCTCAACCTGGAGCCGCTACTTATTGTAGCTACCCAATTGCGTCACGATGCTGGGTGGGCACCGGTCCCATACTGACTGAAATACCATGAGAAAATTTCTTCCCCCATGGAGACTCGAACCAGCGCAAGTCCCGTAGCTCTGCGCCAAGGCTTCCTACCTTAACCGCTCGGCTACGGCGCGGGATATTTAAGCATCCAAAAAGTTATTTTTTTCACTGCAAAGGGTGATTTTTAAAGGTGTAGCAGTTGGTATCACAACTCTCTTATAGCCTGTGTTCATCCGGGAATCTCCTGAACATTTTGCAATTAACCCCATCAAAATCGGATGAACTGTATGACAGTGCATAAAATACGAACGAAAAAACAAATATTAATGTTTATATATTAGATAGCGTTAGCTTGTTTAATGCATTATAGTGAAAACTGACCTGTTAGGAGAATAGATTAGAAAAGAACAGATGCAGTAGGAATTTCGTTTTTTGAAATATGTAACAGGAAGTACAATTCTTTTAATAAACGCCGAATTTTAGAAATAGAGGAGACCTAAAAATAAATAGACTGTATGAATGTACAAGAGAGAAAAAAAAAAGGAATTGGTTCCAACATCTTCAAAGAATTGTGCCAGAAAAAAAAATCAAGAAATTATACTAGACTACCAACCCAGAGAAGCACGATACATACGAAGTTTCAGGACAATATGGATAGAGAACTTTGAGGACGGAACAGGTTAGCCCGTTAAGCTAAGTCCTGAAACTGATGATGACGATAACGATAATAAATAATACTCTAAAAAAATAAAATAAAATATTTAAGTCATCCGCACACTATCCTAATATTATGCGAGTGAAAATTTGGTTGTAAAAAAATGATCAACAAAATTGCAAGCAGTTAAAATAAAATCATTATAATAATATTCACACGACCGAATAAAATTATATTAAAGCTTCATATACAATTTGTAGAGAATGAATTGAAATATTAAAATAGAAAAGTTAGAAGAAGGTGAAACTAGAAAACTAATATTCGAAGAATGACTTCATATATTGATTTTCGATTTATCAACTAAGAAGATGGAAAGATCTATGAAAACCTAATAATTCATAATTTTCTTAAGAATTTCGCATGCAAATAAATTGATGTAAATTCTAAACGAACATTAAGTGTCGTTAGAGCATACTTTATTTAGAATACTAAGCACATATTTAATTAATGCTTTTACGTGTAATATACAGGCTTATATTCAAAGCGTAAATCTTGTATAATGTAGGTTCTATCAGATAATTTAATTACCTAACCATTGATTGTCGTGTTTGTTCGAAGATTCTGGGATGTCCGCAATTGTCCCAGCAGCGACGGCAATTCTAGCGACAAGTTGTTATTCTGTTTGCCAACGGTTTCATACACCAACTGCTTAATATGCCCCCCGGGAGAAGAAATCCAGGCAGGTGAGGGCAGGTGACTTGGGTGGCCAGGTCATAGGGCCACTTTGGCCGACACAACAGCTTACGTCAGCACCACTAAGAAACTACCTGACCTAGTTCTCTAACATTACAAGTTGACTTTTGAGACTATATTTTCCTTATCAAAATATATTTGTTTTGATGTTATCTACCTCCTGTGTTAATTTGAATGAATAGTTTCGGAACACCCTGTATGTATATATATATGTGTGTGTGTGTGTGTGTATGTGTGTGTGTATGTGTGTAAGTACTCTGATTTTTTAAATAATATTTTGTACTATAATTTGAAATTTACGGATTTTGAAAGGAATTTGATATATTCATTACACTATTTTCGAACATACTGGTGAAAATTTAGAGTTAAAATTTCAAACTCGATACTTGTTCCTTAATATGTGAAAATTATTCTATAACATTTATGATAAATCTGGTTATATATTAATTACCCGAAAAAATGTGAAATTTAATTTTAATTGTGAAATATTAGAAATTATAATTTAAGTAACTACTTTTATATGTTCTGACTTTTGGGCGTTTTAGGACTTTTATTGACCAAATTCTAGAGATATAACAAAGCAGGATCAAATTGTTTGCAACAACTACATGGGGCATCCCATTTTTTAACTCTGTACAAAATATTAGTATACAGACCTACTCGCTACATTGACGACGTACTAGGTGATCATCAATATGGATTTAGAAGAAATAGACCTACGGTAGATTATATCTTTGGTATAAGACCAGATTTTAAAAAATAAATTTGATTATAATGGCACTGTTTATCAACTATATATAGACTTCTAAAAGACATAACATTCAATTAAGAGGGAGAAACTAATAACATCCTGCTGGAGATCGGAATTCCTAAAGAGTTAGTTAGATATACTTGAATGTGTCTGAATGGCATAAAGAGTACAGTGCATGTAGGCAAACAGTTTTCAGATATTTTTGTAATTCACAACGGGTTAAAGCAAATATATGCATTATCTTCTCTACTATTCAGTTTTGTACTAGTGCATGCCATCAAATCATTAGATGATAAAGAAGGATTATGTACATCTGAACAGTATTAATTAACTGTTGGTTTATGCACATGGTATAATATTATTAGGCGATAGCGGAGAGAAATTAAGAGCCAGTATGTACATTCTATTGAGTAACACTAAACATTGGAGCTGGAAGTCAACATAAAAATACATCGTACATGTATAACGGAAGCGGAATGAGAAAGATTTTGAATAAGCGGTTGAATTCAAATATCTAGAAACAATAATTAAAACAGGAATAAGGTGAAGAAAAAAATTGAACCTAGGCTCAATTCTGGAATTTTGGAATTCTATTATGCATTACAGGGACTCGTATGATCCCTACTTCTCTCAAAAAACATTAAACCGAAGATACATAAAACTGTTATTTTTTCTAGTTACATGAATGCGAAACATTGTCTCTTTAAGGGAAGAGAAAAGTTTAATAGTATTTGAGAATCGATTTTTTTAGGAAAATGTTTGACCGGATAGAGATGAACAGACATGAGAGTGGAGAAAACCCAAATAACAATGAGCTATGTGATTCTTATGGGAAACCATACATAAATAATAACAGTTAAGTCTCATAGTCTGCGATGGAGAAGACATGTGGCAAGAATGGGGAAGAAAAGAGAAACATGGAAACTCATTGCAGGGAAAAAAAGGACAAAGCGCCTAAGTTGTTAGGCTAACAATGAGGTGGGAGAATAATACGAACCATGATTTGAAGGTAATTGATAAAACTTGGGATGATTGGAAAATGTTGTCTCAGGAAAGTGAGGAAAGTGATTCAGCTTATGGTCGCGCGGCCATGAACTTATGGGTTCGATAGTGCCACTGATTTAGCCAGTATTAATGTTTGAGATATATTAATTGCCTTTTCATAATTTTAACTTGCTTTTCACACGCTAGGTGCTCTCAAAAAGCAAGACTACACTTCGCTTGGCCATGTTATAATAACGATCCAGCCATTAAACGTAGCAAAAATGTTGTTTTATACTATACATGTTGTGAGATGTAATTCAGAAATTTGAATAACACATGGTGTTATCCATAGTAATTCTCCCCGAAGGCAGGTCCTTCACTGCAATCATAGCATTTTCATGCTATGCGTGCAGCTTTACTAGGGAATTGTAGGTGTGGTAGCTTCCCGTTGCTTTCCACACCGTGAAGCATGATGATGGTGATGATGATAATGAGAAGGATGATGATGATGATAATGGTAAGGATGATGATGATGATGGCCATATGATAATTAATTTAATTTCCATGAAACAAGGTTCATCAATTTTATCTGATGCATTGGAATTAATTTATGATACGAGAGTTTAAATTTGAAATATTCTAGGAATCGCATTATTTAGTGTCAGATATAATTGTAATAAAGCTGTGTATGTGATTCCAATATAATATGACAATAGGGTTAATATTACTTTGGTATTTTATTGGATTTAATAAAACTTCCTGGATATTTTGAAAATAACTTCATATTACAGGAAGTTGCTAGTCAGAAATAAGAGGAATATGAGATGAGAATTGAGATATGTTCTATAACTTAGTTATTTTTAAAGAATGAGAATTATTTGTAGAATTACTGAAACTTTACAGTTTGTAATCACCTTAAACTCTATAACCTGTTTCTTCCAGAATACCCATATTAGAACACTTCCAGGATTTTTTTATTTCGTTCTTATTTTGTGGACGTTTTAACATATAAAGTCATATTGCAACTGTAATTTGTAGCTCTATTAACAATTACACACCTTTTGTGTTTATTAAGTGTTTTATTTAGAATTTCGATAATTTAATTTTAATAGTGATATTGAAATATGACTCTCATTAGATGAATCATGGAAATGAAATTTGAAGAAAGAATATTTTTATGGAGTAAAATTAATTAATTTGAAAACTCGAAGTGACGACTGATAAATATGAGATTAGTTAACTATTATTCTTTTAAAAGATTTAACTTTTCCATCAATGTTTATTTATGAAAACGACGTATTTCAAAATTTTATTTTTAAGGAATTTTAATTACACTAATTTTACTTTTTAATTAAAATAATATACAGATTTATAAAAATAATAAAGTTTAAATTAGTACATTAAATAGTGATAAATTATTTGTAAAAAGTTATGTTATTGTGTTAAGATATTTTATTTAACATTGCTGTTCAACACCTAATGTAATTAGTAAGCTTAGAATTTTTATTATAGATGACATTTTTATGATAAAAAAATAAATGAAAACGTACTGAAATATGCCAAGAAAGGTGACAGAAAGGTACTCTTTATTTTACAGCCCATATGTGTTGTTTATTTAAGAAATTGAAAACGAAAATTAAAATGCTATCATTTTTTATGGCTAAGGAGTGGTATTATCCACCCCTGTGGTGTAACGCCGTTGCTTCAGTTGCAGCAGGCAGGGTACGATCCCCAGTAGGGACAAGATTACAGGGTGAGATTTTTTCGGGGAATTTCCTCATCTATAAGAGAAACAATCAGGAAACTTTAAAGCCCAAATAGTCCTCGAATGTCATCTGGCTATAATAATCATCCTATTATATTCGCATTGTCCACCGCTGTGGTCTCGAGGTAGCGTGCTGCCTTGTCACCCAGCGGGTCCGGGTTCAATTCCCGGTCGGGGCAGTTTTTCTGGGTGGGGTTTTTCCTCACCTGTAAGACAAATGTCAGGAAAACTTTAAGGCCCAAACGGTCCCCGAAATCATATGACCATCATCCTTATCATCCTTACCATTATCATTATCATCATCCTTCACCGGTGTGGAAAGCAACGGGAAGCTACCACACCTACACAATTCCCTAGTAAAGCTGCAAGCATAGCATGAAAATGCTATGATTGCAGAGAAGGACCTGCCTTTGGGCAGAATTACTATGGATGGATATTCGCATTGCTTTGTATGGATGTATGAATGAGTGGTGTGTCTTTATATTGAATGTTCGTGTTGTCTCGGAGATGGTTCTGAAATTGCGGTTTTACTCATTCAAGGGGACCTCCGGGTCATAATAGTAGAAATTGTGAAGCAAATGAGTTGTTTAGTTCCCCTGTGTGGTGTAATGGTAACGTCCCTGGTGTTTGATCAAGAGTTTATCATGTTCTGACTGGTCCGAGTAGCGTGAGCCAAGTAAAAGTATCTATAAATTGAGTGAACAAAGAAAATAAATGAAAATGTGTTTTTTATCAAGTATAAATGGCGATGCTTCAAAATAGAAGTGTGTTGTAGGGAATGGTCTCGCTTTTCTTTATCATCTAATGTGATTCCTGAATCACAAACAATGCATCATAATATAATGGTTTCATCATTTCGATGTAATCTTGCTTGAAGTTTTGACATGGAGCTATATTCGGCCCGGCAAACAGTAAACTTGTTAAGAATCAAGCGGTTTAGATTCACAAACGGAAACATACTGAGAAAAACAATCAGTTATTTTTATTCCCTATTACAGTATTTTTAAAATTTCAATCTGAATAAAACTCAATGCTAAGATGTCAACAATTTGATCGATACCAGTTAAATTAAAAAAAAAATTTCATTGTTGCATGTAAGCTATTTTAATGTTCAGTCCGGTATTCACTAACATCAAACAGTTTCACCACTATCATGTTCATTAGCAAGCTGATGAGAAGTTAATTAATATTGTCTATTTAACTCTTGCCCCGAAAGGTAGTCTGTGACCAATCACGTTTCAATGAATTTTGTTTTAAAACCAATGACAGTCATGTTTCGCCCCCCTCTTTATTGATATATCTTTATCAGCTCCTGCTTTTGTGATAAAGAAAGCTCCTGAACAGGTCAGAGCATTGTTTTGCAGTGACTGACTCTCCAACACAATACATTGAATATAGCAAATAATGAACAGATTCCTTGATTTTGCTGTGTTGTTTACTAAATAAATAAATTAATAACCTATAATGTTGGATATAATATACAGTGTGATGTGTTTAATTATTTATCCACTAGGGTGCATTCTTACAATAATGCGACCCTATTTGGTAATACATAATATCATCAAGTTGCAATGAATAAACATAACCTCACATTTCTTATTTGTTATCAAAGATCGCCGTTTACATTAAATATATGATTTTTTTTTAAATACCGGTAACTATATCTAAATACTAATTTTTGAGTAAACAACTTAATTTTATTCGTTAAATAGTACTAACAAATATCACTCTTGATTTCCAAATTCTCTAGATAAATTTACTCATCACTTCGTGGCTCATGAATTTATCGATGATTTGGAAATCACTCGTGACATTACTTATGTTAAATAATAATCTAATATGTATTGGACATTGTGAAGTAAATAGCAGAATTCGCTATGTGCAAATATTTGCAAATGTCACAAATATTTTAAAAAGTGGCGGGAAATGTGATTACACATATACATATAATGAGGCAATGAGGGACAAACGAGGCTAAAGATCTCGAAACAGATCTAAATTGCCCTCATTGTCAGTTTCAGGCGACATCTCATTAGCTAATTTGTTTTTAAAATTAATATAAAATTTATAGAATATTCACCTGAAAGGTCCGTCTCCTCAACTTAATTTGTTTTTTTTTCAGAGAGCTCTAACACGTCATAAAAAAGTGCGCATCTAAAAATCCTAACCATTATAATTAGCATCACAATTCAAATCTGGGAGTAAAGATTGAAAACCCTTGCTCAGATACGTCTATTTCAGGCTTCAGTTTCTTTTACATGGCGTAAATGTACGTCACGGGACTCATGGCTTTAGTTACTTTCCGAACAAATGCACCAGGGATTTTACATCCTGAAATATTCGTTGATCCCATCCACACTTGAACCCTGGAATTTTGGACCCAGAGGCGAGCATGTCAACCACTATCCAACAGGACAAACTTCTATAAAAATAGGCCTATATTCATCTTATATTAAATAAAATGGTAACATACATCTCTTAAAAAATGTTTTTATCTTATTTTAAAACGCAAAAAGAAAAATAGCTGAAATAAATCACGCCACTTTTTTAGGATTCCAGGTCTTCTGGTCCCAGTATCTGAATACAGTTCATGAGGTGCCGGAATCGATTTTCGATCCGATCAATGACATTTTTCCTTGAAGAAATTATTTCTGTGTACGCCCATGGTTTGGATCTAGGTTAAGGTTAGGTTTAAGGATTTTCATGGTGCTTTATTATAATTTATTATCACCCATCATAACTATGGGGGTTACGTAACTCAGGCTTCTAGACCTCCCAGCGACGGATGTGGGTTAAAATTCCTAAAAATCAAAATGTTAAATTTCGTACCGTTGGATAGATGTCTGGCTCTAACCACGGAGTTCCTGGTTCGATTCCCATATATATATATATATATATATATATATATATATATATATATATATTTTAAGCTTGAAATATAATATCGTGAGGACAACTGAATAAGTCCCTCTTTTTTTTATGCTTCGGCACCTTTTCCTCCAATCGTCTGTGCGCTTTTAAAAGATGGGACAAAAAAAGTATGTATTTACATATTTTTTGAACAGATTTTTGAAATATCAATCACAAGTATACAATATTGCCGTAAATGAATATTAAAATATAATTTATACCGAAAAAACAATGGCCAATCTGCAGTGTGAAGTCAACAATAGTAAATAACAAATATTAAAATATAATTAATGTAAACCACCAGGAATTTATATCCCAGCAACAATGGCAAATCTGCAGCTGAGAAGTCAAATTTAAATTTCAACACTGTCCCTGTAACAGTTTAAATTAAGTTCACTTAGTACTGGCAACAATTTAATAGCTTTTCTATATCAACTTGTTGTTGACTTTGTTTTCCTAGTCTTTTTTTTGTTTATACTGTTTTTCCTTTTTGTTTTTACATTTTTTCCTTTTTTGTTTTACCTGTTTTATTAAATTTATTTTATCCTCACATAGACACAAGGACAGAACACACATACCCAGACCCAGGGTGGAGATTTAAAATCCCCCCCAGGAATCGAACCCGGGTCGCCGGAGTGGAAGGTAGGGGCTCTACCGACTACGTCACGGCGACGGACAGTCTGAACCACACGTATTTTTATAGTATTACAACTGGGTTTTCACAACAATAACATGTGAATATGCACTTTCAGAAGAATTCAAAACTCAATTTACGAAACTGATGGCACCATTCTTCGGTGTTCCAACTGCGAAGTAAATATTGCAATAAACTAAAGAACTATGAATTACCTCTTGTGAACTCTATAAAGAAGAACAATTTGGTGCAAAATATGCATACTATAGAAGCTGAGTTCATGTAACTGGTCTAAACCTTAATTCAATTGTCTCAGCAGCACAATTTTTTGCACCTTTCTGTTTGTATTTTCAGAACCTTTTTCCCCCTTTTACGACCAAAATTTGCACCTTAAAATCTTCTCCCTACTAATCACGTGATTTGCTGTATTCTAATTTACTAGTAAATGATAGCAACTGCTTCAGTTGAATTTGAATCTTCAAACCCTTCCTGCCACGGGTTTATTGAAGTACAGGCATATGGAAAAAATCTAATGCTAAAAAGTTACTTTGAGTTTCTTCAGGGAAAAATTTACAATTTTAAATATGTTGTAGAGCTGTAAACTTCGTCGCGTATAAAATGCTGTGACACATGCGTATTTAGTATTAAAATTAAAAGTGTTTTTGAAACGAAATTATGAAAATCAACTTACCTTTTGTAGAAATGCACATTAGCAATCAATGTGTTCTGGAAAAGCTTCCAATATTTATAGCGGAGGTAATATTCGGCAAAACAGGAAAATAGCTTTTATAACAGTGGTTCCTATACATATTTTCCGACTTCTCGACTTATTTTGTAAACGTGGCATATCTATTACTGGGAGTATTTTAAGAAAAAAAAACAAACAAACGAGGAGAATTATACGTAGACATTTGTTAGGCCTCCTGTTATGTATCACACTATACATTTTGTATTTAACACATGGAAAATAAACTTATGATACTGCGTACTGAAATATTCCACAAGAAGGTAATTATTTTTGTATGATACTGGCTCTCCCTGACCAATCCATTGCTCATGAAATACTCGTATGTACACGTCTACGTACAATGATTTTTCATTTGTTTTTTCCCCAATTTGCTCGGAGTAGGAGATACGCAACGTTTACAAACTTATTTCATAATTATTGAAATAAATTAAAGAAGAACACAAAACTAAATAAAGCGAAAGTGCAATAATTTATAATCTTAACAATATAACCAATAGACGCGGAGTGCAATATTTTAAGTTATGTTCACATCCGTAAGCGACCTAACAAGGATGGATTAACTGATAATATATTAAGTTTAGGAACCATGTTTATAACAGATTTATTTTCTTGCTTTGTAGAACACTGCGTTCGTTTTTTAACTCTTTTCAGAACACGTGTATATCCCGGATGTAGAGCACCCTAGGATCGTTTTTGTACGGAGGATGTTCAGCTACTGGTCTTGATGCCACATATAGTTTAAACTATACAGTCTTTTCAGATTGTTAGTTGTCTTTGTATTTCCCATTGAAATTCCTATAGGATACACCAATTGGTTTAATTTATCTAATATCTTTAATAAAACAGGAGAAAACGAAAGAGTATAAAGTATCTAAATATTAATTAAATAAAAATAAAACGTAGTTTTATTTGATTTTCATATATATTATATAATTCAGTGACAGCTGTTTCGGTACACTGTACCTTCTTCGGACATGTTAACAAATTATGAATTGTGTTCCAACTGATCTAATCAACAATACAACAATATTTAAATTTTTTAATTTAACAAAGGGGATTCATTCAAATCAAGTTGAGAATTTAACAGTTTTTTACTACTTTTAAATTTATTAATTTCTCCAGCCTCCAAAAGATGTAACTTCTTACCCATATCACAAATATGTAAAATTTCAAAATTTGGATCGAAACAATGATTAAATTGGAATAGGTGGTTAGCATATTTTGAATTTTCTAAATTTCTGTCATAGCAGGCTTCACAGGAACCAAAAGACAATTGAATTCCTTTTTACATTTTATTAATAACATTCACAGAAGTATTAATTTCACAATGGAATTAGAAACAAATAATAGTATAAATTTCTTGGATTCATCAATAAAACACATTGATAATAAGTTTGAGTTTGGTATCTTTCACAAACCATCTCATACTGATACCACTATCCATAGTTCTTCTCTTCACCCATATACTCATAAGATTGCAGCCTTTAATAGTTACATTCATAGACTTTTTAATATCCCTCTTTCACCCTTGGAATATAATAATGAATTGAATATTATTAAACAATTGGCGGTTAATAATGACTACGACCCTGAAATTATAGAATGTTTAATTAAGAAGGTTCATTACAAAAAAGCAATTAACAAAGTTTTTTCTTTACCCAAAGAAAACATAAAGAAATATGTCGTAATGTCATACATAGGCCCACTTTCAAATAAAATATCTAAACACTTTAAAAAGTTGAACATTAATGTGGCATTTAAAACTAATAAAACTCTACAAAATATAATAAAAAACAATAAAACCAAAAGAAAAAAAGAAAAATTATCAGGTGTATATAACCTGAAGTGTGGCACATGGGCACATGTGACAATGTCTATTTAGGACAAACTGGTAGACCTTTTATCTCTCGGATAAAGGAACACATGAGAGCATATAACAGAAATTTAGAAAATTCAAAATATGCTAACCACCTATTCCAATTTAATCATTGTTTCGATCCAAATTTTGAAATTTTACATATTTGTGAAAAGGGTAAGAAATTAGATCTTTTGGAGGCTGTAGAAATTAATAAATTTAAAAGTAGTAAAAAACTGTTAAATTCTCAACTTGATTTGAATGAATCCCTGTGTTAAATTAAAAAAAAAAAAATAAATATTGTTGTATTGTTGCGTAGATCAGTTGGAACACAATTCATAATTTAACATGTTTGAAGAAGGTACAGTGTACCGAAACAGCTGTCACTGAATTATATAATAAATATGAAAATCAAATAAAACTTCGTTTTATTTTTATTTAATTAATAAATGTGGATTTTCATCAAGTAAACACCAACTCAATTGAGTATCTAAATATATTTCAAATTATACAATGTACCTAATACTTTACAGTTATGTTTCATTTCGTTTTCACTGCGGTCTGTCACACTTTAATAACAAACATGAGAAATTAGTGCTTTGTCAATTTAAAGGTTAATGATTTTCAGCTTACTTCTCGGTATTTATCCCTCCCTGTGCATAAACGTTTTTAGAACTCAAAAATAAATCCTCATAAATCGTTTTACCTTCCCCAAATCATGTTATTTTTCAAATCGACTTTTTTTTCTCTACGGTCTGACAAAATAGAACACAAACTCTTTTATCATAACCCAAAATAAAAAAAAAATTACAAATCACAAACATTTTTGTAAACAACCCGAAGAAGGAAAAAAAGGAAAAAAACCCTAAAGAAGGGAGAGCAGGGTCACCTGTTTATCCTTTACACACACTCAGGCTTTCTCTTCTGCGTTATACCAATTCCGAGTTAAGTTCCAGTTATACTATGAACAAGCTTGCATAATAATAAGTAAAAATTGCACTCGAAAGAGCATTCAAAATTATTTGTTATGATTTAGTGAGTTCGTTTAGCGAGCATGTCCTTGTTTTGCACTTGATGAAGTGGCAAATTGACACTTTTTCACATATTTGCAGACACATTGTTCAGTCAATTGATAAAACTTATTTGTTTCTACGCATTAAATGTCGGAATCCAATTATCGCGAGCCCTACAATGGCATACCTCTGTATTTGTTTGCTGTTCATCCATTGTTTGTTTATCAAGGCATCCGTTCCAAAGAATTCGGCATCTATTTCTTTGTTCTTCTGTTTCTTTTTTGCTACTGCTACTTTATATGCTTCTGTGCTTGGTAGCTGTTTTCTGATCATTATGTCATCTGGGAAGAATATTTCCTTGGCGATTGCATACGTCAGTCTGTATGGTGCACACTTGCTAGCCCCTATTGTTCTTTTTATAAATCTTGCTTTCACATTTTCTATTGTTTCCATGTCACTGTTTTTTAATTTGTTCCAATAAAGTTGAATCTCATATGTGACTATTGGCGCTATTATTATTTCAAACAGTCTCTTCGCTGTTTCTAGATGCAGTAAAGTGATATTGTTTATGTTGAACATGACTTTTATGACAGCTGATGCTTTCAGTTATACGTGGGTACTGAAGGGTGATATAGGTGCCTCAGGTATTTGTATTTATTTACTACTTTCAGCTGTTCACTTTATATCTTTGTGATATGTCCCTCGTGCGTGTTTTTTTTTTTTTTTTCCACTCTTCTATGGCCTATATATTTGCACTGTTTTATCATTGTTTATGACGAATTCGTTTTCGTTGCCCATTGTTGCAATATATTTATGCCAGTCTATATATCTTCTTGGGTTTGATGATCCTATGACAGTGTTGTCCGCATACATTGTGAGTGTGGTGCCTTTAAATTTCTCCCCGATATCTACTGTCATTACGTTGAAAAGCAGTGGACTTATTGGGTCCCCTTGCATATTTCCGTTTGTCTGGATATGTACTGTGATGTTGACACTTCATCCGTTCTTTGTAGTGTATTACGCCTCGTGATGTCTTGTATTATACGTATTATCCTGTGTTCTTTGCCAATCATATTTTTCAGCTTTCGAATTAGCTTTCCCTGTTTACGGCATCGGAAGTTTTTTTTTCAAAATCTATGAATAATACGTAATATTTTCCTTTTGGTTTGCTAAGTGCTTCTTCTATTTCTTGGAGTAGAAAATTTGCTGCTTGTACATTTGATTTTGACTTTCTGAATCGAAATTGGTTTTATAGGATATGCTGTTGCGTGAGGTCAGTATATTTATTCGTAATGATATTCATGAACTTGCATAAGGTATTAGTTGGCCTACATCGTCTATTTGGAGAACTGTGGTGCTACTTTTATTCGCCATGTGACTGAATTGTGTATGGAAATGTCATCTATAGAAACATTGTTCTTAGTCTGCCATGTATTTTACGGGAAAAATGTACTTAATACAAGGTAAGATGGTAGCAATAAGTAGGAACGTCCTTCGTTTCTTAGTTATTTATGACAAAAAATATTTATGGACTTACCTAATCAAATGTTTACGATTTTCCACGATGTCGACAGATATCTTGCAATATCATTATGAGCAGAATTTATGTTCCATGCTTACTCACCTGTAAATTATACCGATATTTTCACCATATCCTCAATGTCTAATGTAGGATATTTTTCACTTAACTGTTCAAAAAAAAATTAAAATAACTCGTTTCCCTTCGCGTTTCAAATTAGTTTACTTTCCAATGCTCTAGGAAATTCTACATATAGCGGACATTTTGAAATCCTAACGTATTCTGCATTACGCATTCGTAAGAATAAAACAATGCTTATTCAATCTATTAAAATTTTAACTTTATAAATTAAAGTTCTCGCACATAACTTATATAGACATGTGTTAGATAATATATATACTTTTTGTTTCCTTTATTTCGAGCGTTATAAAGGAAAAGCTGAATACAAGCGAAGGGAAATAAGAGAAAATAATTAAAAACAAATTGCGAAGTGAAAAAATTGAAGAGATACTGATAATTAAAAAAAAACTTGTATAAAATAATAAACCCTGTTTGGTATCGACAGGTTTCCTGTACATGTTATGGAAGCAGAATAGAATCGTCTTATCATAATATCTCGCTAGTTCCAATATATGTGCACAGCAATGCTATCAAGCGCAAATAGTCAACGAAGTTGCTGCTTACATAATGATTTGTGCTGCTTTTACCAGCAATAGCATATATATATATATATATATATATATATCATCATCATCATCATCATGAACAAATTCGTTTTAGGCCATGTGGCCTGTACGGTAAACCTAGCGAAGATGGTCTTGATCTTTCCACCGATGTTTTGGTCTTCCTTGGTCCCTATGTCCAGTTGGGGTATATTGGAATGCCAATTTTGGAAATCTATTTCTTGCCACTCTTCTCAGATGATTTTTCCATTCTTGTTGGTATCTTTGGATATCTTCATTTAAACTTGTTACTCCAAGTTTTCCTCTGATAGTAGTGTTCCTTTGGTGTATATATATATATATGTGTGTGTGTGTGTGTGTGATTTAGCTAATGTTTTCGTCTTAAAGCGGTCAAACAACACCTTTTTAAATGTAAACAACACCTTTTAAATGTATTCCTTCTCGGTGATGATAATTTAATTAATCCATATTACAAATTTTGATTCGTAGGTATTTTAGAAAGCTTCTGACATCAATGACGTCTTCGATTCAAATATCGCTTCGTAGAATCTCTCAATCGTATGGAAATCATACAGGGTCTCAATATTTATTAGAAGAAATAAAACTTACTATTCAATATGAAGAGATTTTAATTGAACAACATTTTATTATATGTGAGAGGAAAAGAAGAATACTATTTAGTGGAAGTGAATCGTAAAAATTACATACGAAATTTATCCATATTTACGTGAGAAAATAAATGTTTATAGACTAGTGCACGTTACATAAGAACTTCATGTTCTTGCTATAAATTATTATAGAAATACTGCAGACACGCAGTAGCTCTATTACACGTTTACGCTAATCCAGAATGTATTTGTTTCCGTTTAAATATTCCATTAGAACAATAAAATCCATTTGTTACTGATTTCTTCCTCGTGATCCTTCCTGACGATGGTGGGCAATGAAACCTCGAAACTTCATTTTGGTTAATTTTACAGGAGAAACAAGTGTTTTAAATAATTAGGTGCCCAAGCTGAGCAAAACATTTCTTCCACTTACTTGTGTTTTGCACTCTTTTAACTTTACTATCTAACCTCTCTTGGTTAACTCTTGTTTTTTCGACCCCGACGCTATTAGGGCATCCGAGGGTAGGGAGTCTTTCTTTTCTTCCATTTCTTCTTTCCTTTATTTTCTTTTCTTCTCCAGAAAAGCCTGACCAGAGGCTATAAGATGGCAGCCCCATCACTGGTCTTGCCTTTCTTTGGCCAGCAACCAATCGAAGGGACTATTATTATGCTTTCAAGTCTTATATGCGAATTTTCTACAGGATCGTAACGGGCCTTGGTCTAATACTTGGAAGTAAGAAAAAAAAGGAAAATTGATAAGCAATAGTTCCCATATATTTTACTGCAGAATACAAGACAAGTTATTAATAAATTGTAAGTCCGTGTTCTCAACATGTTATGCATCACATATTTCTGTGCTGGCTACTGGAGTTATGTGGTTTTTAATGATTGATGGATTTACGAGGTTTTCATTGCCTACCGTCTATTAAAATTGTCCATTTTACGCCTCATGATATTTATAAATAAATCCATAACAATAGAAAAAAATTAATGGATTGGGGGAAAGTAGCCATCAATGGACAAGTACGATATTTACCCTCAGATGACTTGCATATGAACTAAATTAATTTTATAATAATAATAATAAATATATTTATAATTAATATAAACTTGCAGAGATATGATCTTAAGACTTCCTATTCCACTCAAACAGTGAAAAATATTAAATACAAACAAAAAACATAAGATCCTAACATAGAATGAAGTAAGTATTATTAGTAGATATTCGTACAAATCAAAAAACTAAAATTAAAATGAGTAAGTAAATATTATTGTAGAAACAAAAAAAAATACATGAATTATCAATTAATTCACTGAAAGACCAATTAAAAAAATATATATTTGAATTTATTTTAAATGAAGCTAATACTCTGGGAGTCCCAGTTCTCTTGTAATAAATAATTTCAGAGTCTAGCAGTGGATATGGTAAAGGAATTATAATAATGTGAGTTTCTGTGTTTTAGAATGTCAAGTAGGAGGTTCTGATGTGATCGTGTATTCAAATAATTGTGTTTTGAATGTAGGAGAGGAAAACGAGAGGATAAGTAGCTTCTTGTAAAAGTACGTGTAATTTTATTTAGCACAATAACAATGTGCATTTTTCTAGTATCCTGGAGATGAAGCCGGTATATATCGCGGTAGTAACAAGTAATGTGGTCATATGATTTCTGTAGGTTTCCTTATCCTATATAGCACTGCTGTGTTGAGTTTTATGGCGATTGTAACTGATGAGAAACACATTTATATGACTTCATCACTGTTGATTTACTTTAAATATAAATTATAAAGATTGTTTTACTTCAAATTTTAAAACGACCTGCAAAATATGAATAAGCTTTTATGAGGTTTCTTTTGGTGTTATTAATTTATTTTTCATGTAATATTGCTGGTGTTCCGAGTGGCATGCAACACGCAAAAATACCTAAAATGGATATTAAGAAAGAAGAAAAAATAATTACTCTTATTCATTAAGCTTTATTCGCGCGAATGGACCACATCCATTGATGGATCACGATTTTCAGTGTCCAGTCATAAAACCATAAGTTTTTGTTCATTGTGTCAGAGGTTTTCTACAGGTTTTTTTTTTTATCCTAGCCTCCGTTTCCCCCGCCCCCAAGTGATAATACGAACTTTAAGACTTTTAACTCACATTTATCCCGGGTAGGTCTATAAATGCTATCTATATAGATAACTATATTCATCAATTTGTACTATTTACATGTAAAAATAATAATCCATTATATAAATTGCAACTTGCACTACTTAAATTTTTAAAACAGCTTTTCTACTTAATTTTGTTATTAATTTTTAATAGTAAAATTAGACTTCATTAACATTGCGCATTATTTAGGTCATAGTTTAATATTTTTAAATTCCTTATTTCTTCTTCATTATTTCTTTTACTACACAAAGCATAGCCTAATCATCACGCTGCTTCAAATTACTCTACAGACCATTTAATTTAGGCACTCGATCTCATCAGAACGATGTTATTTATATCCCTCCTCATCACATTTTGTATTACTACCTTTTACTGTTTCACTTGCCACAACATGCAATTTCCTTGCGCTCTCTGTCAGAGACTGTCAAACTGTAAACGTTTAAAAACAAAATGAGAATTATTTAATAACAAGGTAACTTACACGCCCCACTGATAGACATGAGTTTAATATATCTCATTTTCTTTATAAATGTTTCATATACCTTATGCCGTTGATAATGGGTCTCATTTTGTTTCCTCCCCTTATGTGCATAGGGTCTCCTATATATCAAATAAACAGATGGTTATGTAGTGAATATAAAAAGGTGGCAGGGTTTGACAACCTTTCAATTGATAACTCATTCCAATTGATAGAGGAATTAGAAAATATAGAATTAGAACCAACACACAGGCCAGTATCATTTGATGTAGTTTCATTGTTTACAAGCGTCACAAGAGAAACTACTATTGAAATTTTGGAAACGTTGCTAAGGAATAAAAATCTAGAGAAGAAGAAGACGAAGAAGAAGAAGATAGAAGAATACATAATT
The DNA here is from genome assembly GCA_030220185.1 of Diploptera punctata. Classification (NCBI taxonomy): domain Eukaryota; kingdom Metazoa; phylum Arthropoda; class Insecta; order Blattodea; family Blaberidae; genus Diploptera; species Diploptera punctata. The sequence goes on from JASPKZ010007745.1 coordinate 594,931, forward strand.
TTGACCAAATTGTGCATCGAACAAATGTCTTTCACATATAAAGGAAAATAATACAAACAAAATTTTGGACTTTCTATGGGAAACTCCCATGACCCTTTCTGACTAATAAATTCGTGGGTAGTTTTGAAAGGAAGATAACATGCGGACACCCTTTAATTTGTTTAATTTTCGCGCAGATATGTTGACGACATAATAGCTATTGGAAATAAAAAACAAATAGAAAATGCTTTAAAATTCCTGAACATTCAGAACAAAACTGTAAACTTTACTAGGGAAATTGAAATTGAGAGACAAATTAAATTTTTTGGATCTAATTCTAACAAGAAACGAAGAATAAAAGTTAGAATTTTGAATATACAGAATGAACACACATAACGATAACTACATTAAGGCACCACGATTCAACCATTTTGCTCACAATGAAGCCGTATTCAATAATTTAACACACAGATTGATAAACGTACCTCTGAGCAGAGAAAAATATGAAAAAGAAAAAGAATACATAATTAAAGTAGCAATAGAAAATGGTTACGAAGAAAACATAGTTCACAAGAAAATAAATAAATTTAAAAGGCAAAATTTAATAAATGAAAGCACACTTACAAATCAAACAAAAGATAACATAAAATTCAATAAATCCACTTACCATTCATTAGAACACCACAGGTTCCAGATTTTTTTAAAAAGTTTAACATAAGATTGGTTCCTAAGAATGAATACAACCTAAATAATATAGTCAAAACCAACAAAAATAAAAAAAATTAAGAAGAAAACAAATCAGGAATATATGACATTAAATGAAAGGATTGTGACAAAATGTATATAGGAAAAACTAAAGGAATTTAAAAAGGTAGAGTGAAAGAACATCTTAGAAATGTCAACAAGGGTCAAGTGGACAAGTCAGCGGCCCATGCTTGGTTTGAAAAACATTTAAGACACAAACGTTAGCCTAATCAAACACACAGATAAACAGAAAGAACTCACGGTTTGGGAAACAATCCATCCAAAAAAAACAAGAAAGAACATTTCATGAATTTCGAAACTCCCGCAAATTTTGATTTGATCTAGAGGTTCATTAGTCCACCGATAGAAGGAAGAAGAACCGCCAAGAAACGACATAACACCGGTCGACGAGAGGCTTACTGAAAAATGGAGATATAGCTCCGAAACTGCAGTCTAGAAGATTAAAGGATATGTGGTGAGGTATTAAAAATGTTAATTTAATTTTTAAATTAAATCTCAGTGTTTTTTCCCCTGTGAAAGTTAAATAAAATAATTAGGAACTTATTTGTAGCTGAAATACTCGTACTTAATACTTTGAGAATGTCTCGTCTTTAATAATAGCTGTACACCTTTTTTACCATTTATTGTTTCTGTAGTAATTTTCCCCATTCTTCTAATGTAACACCCTTAAGTTAATTTTAGACTAAGAATTCCGTTGACGAACATTTATTTCTAGAATCCCCCACAAATGTTCAATGGGGTTTAGGTCCGGAGGGTAGCCTTTTTTAGGTGCTTGGGGACGTTCCAGATCTACCGTTAATTATTGTTGGGAGTATTTTTCGAGCCATTGTTTGCTGGAACTCATAAGACGCGAATATACTCATTATTTAAGCACTTTGGTTAGCATTCTTTATCAGAATGTCATTGTAGACCCATCGACACACAGCGCATAGTATTCACTCTATTTGAGGACACACAGCTCCACAAAATAATGATTCCTCATCCGTATTTAACCATAGGAAGTGAATTACAATTTTCGCAGGCAATATTGTTCTTTCTTTATACCTAATATATCCCATCGGGTCCGAAAATGTTTATTTTCGTTTCGTCCGACCGAATCACGTTGTTCGATAATTCCAGATAGTTATCCTGTGCAACTTGGGAAAGTTCAATCTTGCTTTACGGTTCCCCTTGTTTACGTATGACTTCTTCTTAGGGATTCTTCCTTGATAGCCACACTGCCACAAATCTCGAGGAAGTGTTTGGTGGATATTTTATTTTCTGACACCTTATCCAATAATTTTGGGTACACTTTTTATACAAGTGTTAATTGTTACTGTCTGATAGTGAAGTTTTCTTCTGATTCAGCAACTTTTTCTTTGGCTTCTTGCTTATTTATAGTTTACCTTTATTTCTGAACGTTGTAACAATATATACTCTTATTTGACTGTATTACACAGTGAGCCTATTTTTCTTAATGAATTGTCTCTAAATGAAATATTAATTATTGTTTCTTTAAGTTGACTCTCTATCTACTTTCCTTCATTCATATGCAACTCTACATATTAAGGAGTAAACTAATTCAGGTGTTTACCCATCCTCTTACACCCAGAAATCTCTTAAGTACAGTGTTTATCAAGGACGTTCACTATATTGCACAAGCAAGATTGTTGCAATATTATAAATATTGTTTTTAATTATATTACAGTATGTCCTATGCTATTGCACCAACATTTGTATTTATACACTTATTAGAAATTACTTAAGTACGCGGATCAAATTTAACGTTATCGGCTTCTTCATAATCTGTACTTAAATAAATAGCTATGCATTTTTATTTGTAAAAATTAAAATATATCGCTGTACATTTCCCAATATTATAGTTGTGTACACCCTAATACAAAAAAAAAGTCATCCGCAGATTCTATCAACCGATCGAGGAACTTCGTGAGCGCTCGCAGAAGCCGAATTCACACACGTTTTCAGTAATTGTACTGGGTTGTTTGCTAGTTAACGCAGTGCACACTCAAGCAACATGAAACAGAGTTTGGCTTAGTTTGTTTCCGTGATCGAGAGGTTTAACAGACGTCATCTACGTTCTTAACCTCACGGGTTCGATTCCTGCTCTACTTTTTTTTTACTGAATGTTAGAATAGCATTTTGCATGTAACATAATTTTATATTTAATTTTATATTTGAGTTTTATGGCTTGAATGCACACACAAAAGCATAAATTAAAACCGTCTTCTAATAAATAAATGAGGAAAGAAAATTATATATTCTAAAATGAAAACTTTAACAAAATCAAAATCAGTATCGGGTGTATGAACACTCAGCATATATTACCGCCCTCAATCTGCGGGGCATTGAGATAGCCTTGTGCCAATGTCCTTGTGTGTGCGCTGAGCTATGGTAAAACTCAATATGATTCATTATAAACAAACTTGTTAGAGGTTATTGCTTTTGCGCAGACGTCTGCGCATCACATTCTATTGAATACAATACATTGAAATTACCTACAACAAACCCTGAATGTGGAAAATAAATTGTTACAACAACGACATTAACATTCATTTAATTCAAATGTCAAAATAAAGTTGTATTTAATTCATAAAACATTTTGATACAAATATCACGAGAAAAAAACTGTATAATTGAGACGCGAACCTGCGATCTTCATTAAGAGAATCAGTGACTGCATGCTTTACCGCTGACCTAACAGGACGCATTAGGAGTTTCGTCAGTTCATGTCAGATAACACAATAGCTCAGAGACTGTACAAATATGACTACTTTCCTAGTTTGAACCAAGCGCTGTACCGAGTAGGACTTAGAAGAAATGTGCGTTCAAGAGATGACTCATTTTTTTGTCTAAGGGTGTACATATTAATAACATTTAAAATTTTTATATGAAATGCTAAAGCTATGTTCTATAATAATCTTCCATAATAATAATAATAACAATAATCTAATGATTAAAAAATAAATAAAACATTAAGTTAATGTTCATCTACGGTCTTATCCGAATATTTCTGCTCCTTAGAGTATATTTAATACTCTGAGAATATTAGTATTTTAATCCGGTTTTTGATCGAAAATTTGTATAAATGTGTATCTTGAATGCCAGAGCAAAATTGTAGAAACATTAACATAAAGAATTCCCGGACAGTTTCCCGAATACATGCTTCCGGAAATCCAATCTCCCAAAATACTCTAGTTACTGTTACCGATTTTTTCCAAAAGACATTTAAAACAGAATTTACCGAAACTAAAAATAATCGCGTCTAAATCCTAAGCTTTCTTACCTATCTATTTAACAAACGTTATAATATAGGTCAAGCCTTCATAATCTCACCTAACAAACCCAGATATAAGGACAATTTTGAATAAAAACTCGGAAATACTTATAATTGTAACTAATTTGTTATATAAATTATATACAGAATTTTCGGTTTGGGATAATCAATTCGGGAAAGTGTCCAACCTACAAAATAGGTCTTCGGGATTTTGGATTAAAAAAACAGGTTAAATAATTTGGACTTCCGAATGTATTTAAACTTAGCCCATATCTCATGTGTTTTAGTTACACTGTAACATTTTATTTTAATGGTTTTATATGTAAAATAATAACGGTATCCAGGCATTATTGATGATGTATTTACGTTATGTTAATATTACAGCATTATGAACACATGGTTTTGTTAAAATATAACAAGTAAAACAAATTATATTAATTTTCCGGCAAGAAAAGAAAGTCCATTAGGTTGTGAAGATGCGACAATAAACACACATTGTTCTCTATTTGTATACGACATAATCGCCGTAAGAAAGGTTGTTTGTCAGTCTGCACAAAGCGGGGTGAAGCATGCGGCTTGTATTCTTAGTTCTCTTTGTTTTGATATTTTGTACGTAACATCAGGATGTGTAAGCAACTCATAACATTGTATGAAGTAAATACCAGAGTATAAGAACGGAATTTTCTCATACGTACGCTAACTTCTACTTATAAGGCATTATATGAAATGTTCTCAAGATTTCTCTTTAAAGATATAAGATCACTGACTTTTAAGCAGTATTAAGATACAAAACGCAGTCACGCAAATATTTGAACACAGGGTTGTTACAAAATATTTCACAGAGACTTCTGTTCATTTCAAATATTACTCGAAATTACAGTTACTTATAATTAAAAATAAAATTGATATGACACATTTACATTTACATTTTCATTTTATAGAGCACAATTTATAAAATAAATTAATATGTATTGAGTGCAATAAAATATAATATTCTAATTTCTTGTGAAGGTAAAATATAAGTATATAAATAGCCGTAGTTGGAAATACATAGAAAATATTGCATAAATATCAATTCAGTATGCACGAAACCCATGCACACATCCTTGGGGCTTGACCGTTTGGGGAGTCACTGAGAAACATTCGGCACCACACTATTTCAAACATAATGACAAAAGCCTTGCGAGATTATGGATACACAGTTTATGAGGACGTTCATGGTGTGGCCACTAATGGGAGTAATATACGAATTGATATTATTGCATTTGGACCATCTTCTAAAATTGGTATTACATTAGATCCCGCAATTCGTTTTGAGACTCATAGTGACCAATCTGAGGAGGTTGACTCTGAAAAGAAAGCCATATATGAACCAACAGTTGACTATTACAAAGATAAATACCAATTAGATAATATAATTGTCACAGGATTGAGACGAATATGATAGTGATTAAGGAATATAAGAAATGAATAAATAATGAAGAAATAGAATATAGTTAAAAATAAATTAAGTTTCATGTTGGTAAATAGTTCTCACAAGAAGCGGTTGAAACCCTAAGTAAAAGAGGTCATAAACATGTAACTCCTCAAATTAGACCTGAAATGTTTAAGCTGGGTCTAGCTTCAAAACTCACGTTTGGGAGAAATGTCAGACTCCAAATTTACAATCGCGTTAAGCCCAAGCTGGCAAACACGGTCCCTAGCCGTGAGAATAAAATCAAAGGTAGGTGGTGGTTTAAATAAAATAGTTACGCCCTTGGTGGACATGTGATTAAATATTCTAACCAATCAAAATGAGAGTTAGGGTAGAGACCATATATGGGAATAATTGGTCCTGACTTCGATACGGAACTCATGAGGACAAAATTTAAGACACTTACACTTATACTCGACACTTAGAAGGAAGAAGAGCTTGAATGTATAGTAAAAAAAAAATACCTTGTCACAACGATTATGGACTTAGGGAAAATCTCCCGAACTCATAAGTCATTTGCTAGTCCTCATTAGCGAAATATCGAAGGCCAGGGACACAAAAGTTTTATTTTTACTGTGTAACGTTCATTTAAATTGGCAGAGATTAATTAAATAAAATAATTCAAACAATTAGTGATTGTCTGTTCCCACGCAATTCTCCTTCCGAACCCTATATAGATAGGAGTCTCAGCGCTCACCCTGAAACAGGAACCGACTAGCTACCGAGGAAGGGCAAGTAAATTCACAATTAAAATCAAAGTGAAACCCTAGTGATATTTAACAACCATTCCAAAATAACTGCCCCAAAGTGGCGCCCAACGTGGGGCCCTTTTACTGTGACAAAGTTTTTTTCAACGTGAGTGCATTCGAAATAAGAGTGACTTACGAAGGTTGTGGACTGAACATCATGATCCAGCAACAGTGTGGAAGACAACATTCTAACCACGAGATGGAAGGAGCAGCCAGGAGTGGACAACAATCCAGGAGCAGATCAACCTAGATAACCGATGGCGGATCTCTACAAACCTGACGTAAGACAAACAAATAGCCAAATATACCAAGGTAAAGTGACAGATTTGTTAAAAAAAAAATTAAATATAGTTAAAAATAAATTAAGTTTCATGTTGGTAAATAGTTCTCACAAGAAGCGGTTGAAACCCTAAGTAAAAGAGGTCATTAACATGTAACTCCTCAAATTAGACCTGAAATGTTTAAGCTGGGTCTAGCTTCAAAACTCACGTTTGGGAGAAATGTCAGACTCCAAATTTACAATCGCGTTAAGCCCAAGCTGGCAAACACGGTCCCTAGCCGTGAGAATAAAATCAAAGGTAGGTGGTGGTTTAAATAAAATAGTTACGCCCTTGGTGGACATGTGATTAAATATTCTAACCAATCAAAATGAGAGTTAGGGTAGAGACCATATAAGGGAATAATTGGTCCTGACTTCGATACGGAACTCATGAGGACAAAATTTAAGACACTTACACTTATACTCGACACTTAGAAGGAAGAAGAGCTTGAATGTATAGTAAAAAAAAAATACCTTGTCACAACGATTATGGACTTAGGGAAAATCTCCCGAACTCATAAGTCATTTGCTAGTCCTCATTAGCGAAATATCGAAGGCCAGGGACACAAAAGTTTTATTTTTACTGTGTAACGTTCATTTAAATTGGCAGAGATTAATTAAAATAAAATAATTCAAACAATTAGTGATTGTCTGTTCCCACGCAATTCTCCTTCCGAACCCTATATAGATAGGAGTCTCAGCGCTCACCCTGAAACAGGAACCGACTAGCTACCGAGGAAGGGCAAGTAAATTCACAATTAAAATCAAAGTGAAACCCTAGTGATATTTAACAACCATTCCAAATTAACTGCCCCAAAGTGTCGCCCAACGAAAGGGGTCCTTTTACTGTGACAAAGTTTTTTTCAACGTGAGTGCATTCGAAATAAGAGTGACTTACGAAGGTTGTGGACTGAACATCATGATCCAGCAACAGTGTGGAAGACAACATTCTAACCACGAGATGGAAGGAGCAGCCAGGAGTGGACAACAATCCAGGAGCAGATCAACCTAGATAACCGATGGCGGATCTCTACAAACCTGACGTAAGACAAACAAATAGCCAAATATACCAAGGTAAAGTGACAGATTTGTTAAAAAAAAAATTAAATAATGTGTTAGGAAGTCAAATTTAAAATATACGAAAGAAACAATACATTGTAGTGTTAAGAGATTAAATATCAATAAATTCAAGGGAAAATAGAAACAAAGATCCGATTCTTCCTTTATGTAGTTGGCACGCAATATTGGGCAAATATCTAACTTATAAAAATATTTAATGATCCTCAGGAGTGGAAGAACAACTAAAGAAATTAATAAGAACAAAGACAGTTGGAAAATGGAGGGAAATAGTGAAAATGTTATAGAAGGGCAAGCTTCGTCAGAAAGTAGGCCTAATGATGAAGTAGAAGTAGGGACAGAGCATAACGATAGCCCGAACGCCCCCTTAAATGCAAATGATTCAAAGAAAACTAATAAGTCCCAGAACGACTTTGAATATTTCATGAGGCAAATGTTAATGTCAATGAGGGAAGATATAAATAAAAATAGTAAAACATTGGAAGATATGAATAAAGAATTGAGGGAAGATATGAATAAAAGTAATAAAGAATTGAGGGAAGAAATAAATAAATCAAACGAATCCATAAAGTCCTTGAAAGTAGAGATAAAACACAGTCATGACTCTCTAAAGCTAGAACTCCAGGGGACAGTAGAAAAATTGACTACGAAATTAGCAGAAAAGAGTGAGATAAGTAGAAATAGATATGACGGAAGGGAGATAGGTGATGAAAGTCCCCAAGAAAATAAATGTAAAATTAACAATGATGTCTCTGTGGTAGTTAATCCAATAGACGAAAGTACCATAGATGAAACTCAAAGGGAATTAGATAGGGAAATAACACTTCAGAATGAGGGGAAAGAATGCGAGCCAACTATTATAGATGTAAACAAAATACCTCAAACCAATGGCTATGAATTACATGGGAATATATTTAAATGTAATAATGAAATGCATGTTAGTAGTGAAGTTAAATTAAATCAAAATGGAACAACTGGCCTGATGATTTCGGCACAGCCAAACATCCGTTCAGTATTCCAAGTTGAAAATGTGGATATGCAAAGTAGATGCATGGAAAAGATACGAACAAAGTATGAAAAGAAAAACAAGAAAAAGTTAGCACGTAAAGAAAATATGCGTAAGTCATACCGCGTAATAAAGAAGCGCCAAATAAATAGGAGGAAATGGTCGAAAAACAGTCAATATGTTAGATTCAAAAGTAACATAATGAAGTACTGTACTAAATTAGTGCATGATGAGAGAGAATGTTACCTAGAAAAATATCGTGCTGAAATATTTGATCCGGGCGCGAAATTATCGCAAAGTGGTAGAATGCAAATTTCTGTCTATCCTGTTAGAATGGATGTAATATCAGTTAGGCATTAACATGCATCTACATTGTATGCACAGATAAGTTGATTTATATGTGTTTGTAAAAACATAATCTATCGTCATGTTAGCAATAAGTAGTTGAATATGAAACTAAGCTAGGCTAGGTATCACAAAGGTCAATGAAAATATTTTGAAAGGGTTTACATTTTTTATTTACTAGAAAACATAATTGAGACTAGATAAATGTTGACGAAAACAGGGGAAGAAAATTTAAATTTACAGAGGGAGCGAGAGGCACCACCCCGCTTTATAAAAACATAATAAAAATAATTATAATGTATATCTGCCTTAATCTAAAGCGTGAACAATAACAGAGACGAGGATAATAATAAGTAAAGTGTGAAAATTACAAAGAAATGAACAGCTGATCGTAGTGGGAATATTTAAAAAAACGTTGAACCCAGTCTAGAATAGAGATAAAAATCAGTTCACTAAACTTAAAATGTTGTAAAAGATGAAAGAGTGCGAGTGAGACGGAAATAGGCACACCCTTCACAGGTACAAAATTCATTTGTCGAAAACAAGTTACTTACACAAATACGATGTGAAATGAATAAATAATTGTTTAAACAAAACTCTTAAAAATACAAAATAACCATGTGTTATTATAACTTCATAGTTAATGTTCTTAAAAATCTAATATTATTCTTAAGGAGTAAAATGGAAGCGTTATGAGCATACAAATTTAAGAAAGAGGTTAAGGCATCGTCCTTTTAACAGTTTATGATTGGTGACAGATAAAAATATAGCGTAGACAAAGTGAAAGAATGAATAAATACAGGATCAAAGCCCGAAGGAGGCGTTTATATTATGTCCTTTTAAATGATAAACGTTCGCTCATATGATAGCGAAAATTGTTATGGGTAGATAGAGCGACATTATGTTGATTCGACCGATGTTTTCGATTTGGTTTTCTAATGAAATATACATTGTCGTCAAAAAACGACATTGACGAATATGAGCTACGATGATATAAAATTCTTTAATACACGGGCGGTTCTGCGCGTATGAAATGTGATATTATGTTACCGAGAAGTAAATAAATAACCTTTAATTTCCACCTTAATCGATTGAATAAAAATCATATGCGAATGATGAATAAAAAACGAGTTCTATAAAGAATAAATAGATTATCAAGGTATTGTGAAGATCAGTCGTTGAAACATGCTGATATATAAATTTTCAATGACAACTGTCTAAAGGGAGCGCCTATTTAAAAAAACATAATAAATAATAAAAAAAAAAGAGATAGATTTTACTCCAAAGTGAATTATTAGGGATGAAATCGTGAAATGTTCTGAAAACTGAGATCTGCGGTTATAAACACATATGATTGATTATTAAGTTACCGATATGCTTATTTATAAAGGGTGATCATCGAAAATTACAATAGAACTACTTATGAAAATTTAATTTTAACCATTGATTAAAAAAAATAGGCAAATATGTTTACGGCCAACATTAAGATCTATGTCTCATTAAAGAAATAAATGACTCAAATAGAATAGATTAGTAGCTAATTGGAATAAAAAGAATGTTAGTTTATAATAAGTGAGTTCCAGTGAATATGTAAAGAGTGAACCATGGAAAGTGCGAACGATATAAAGGGATGATAAAAAAAAAATGTGCATGACATTGCAATAATAAACTGAGTGATATATGGAAAACGTATTATGCTAAATTACCGAGCGTGTGAGAAATAAAAGTGACGTAATCAAAACAAAGAAACGTATAATAAAGTGAAAAAAACGAGAAGATGTATGGGGTATGATAAACTAACCATAGGGTTAAAATAAGAAAAACAATTGTTGATCAAAAAAAAAAAATAAGTAAGGTGAACCACCGATCGCAAATTGAGTTTAAATGTACATGTTTTCTTTTTGTTGTTGTTCTAGTGGTAATATGCAGAAAACTGTAAGTAAACCAGGGTGATATATGTTCAATAATATAATCTATTTTGTGTTTATAAAAACATTTCCATATATGGTACTTGTAGGAAAAGTAATAGTTTAATACATTTTGGTTTGATGTAATTAGCATATTTAATTACTTCTCTTCTAAGGGGAGCTGTGTTAAAAAAAAAAAAAAAGATATTTTTAACTTTACGTTAGTATTTTTTTTTTTTTGTTTTAACAAGAGGCATTGTGAGACGAATATGATAGTGATTAAGGAATATAAGAAATGAATAAATAATGAAGAAATAGAATATAGTTAAAAATAAATTAAGTTTCATGTTGGTAAATAGTTCTCACAAGAAGCGGTTGAAACCCTAAGTAAAAGAGGTCATAAACATGTAACTCCTCAAATTAGACCTGAAATGTTTAAGCTGGGTCTAGCTTCAAAACTCACGTTTGGGAGAAATGTCAGACTCCAAATTTACAATCGCGTTAAGCCCAAGCTGGCAAACACGGTCCCTAGCCGTGAGAATAAAATCAAAGGTAGGTGGTGGTTTAAATAAAATAGTTACGCCCTTGGTGGACATGTGATTAAATATTCTAACCAATCAAAATGAGAGTTAGGGTAGAGACCATATATGGGAATAATTGGTCCTGACTTCGATACGGAACTCATGAGGACAAAATTTAAGACACTTACACTTATACTCGACACTTAGAAGGAAGAAGAGCTTGAATGTATAGTAAAAAAAAAATACCTTGTCACAACGATTATGGACTTAGGGAAAATCTCCCGAACTCATAAGTCATTTGCTAGTCCTCATTAGCGAAATATCGAAGGCCAGGGACACAAAAGTTTTATTTTTACTGTGTAACGTTCATTTAAATTGGCAGAGATTAATTAAATACACGCACACACTATTGAGTAACACTAAGAAATTAGGACTGGAAGTAAATATCAGTAAAACTAAATATATGGTCACACGTAGAAATACATTATATAATGGAAATGGACAGCTAATGACAAGTGAGGGAAATTTTGAGGAATTGGCTGAATTCAAATACCTAGGAACAATAATCACAAATAGGAATGAGATGCACAAAGAAATTAAACATAGGCTCAATTCTGGAAATGCATGCTATTATGCATTGCAGAGACTTTTGATGTCCCAACTCCTTTCAAAAAACGTTAAGCTGAAAATATATAAAACTATTGTTCTACCAGTTATACTATATGGGTGCGAAACATGGACTCTTACTTTAAGGGAGGAAAGGAGATTACGAGTATTTGAGAATAAAGTTCTTAGGAAAATTTTTGGACCAAAGAGAGATGAACAGACAGGTGAATGGAGAAGACTACATAACAATGAACTACATGGTCTTTATAGGAAGCGAGATATAATAAGAACAGTTAAGTCCCGTAGACTGCGATGGGCAGGACATGTTGCGCGTATGGGGAATGAAAGACGTGCATGGAAACTTCTTGTAGGAAAGCCAGAAGGAAAACGCCCAGTTGGTAGACCAAGAATGAGGTGGGAGAACAACATTAACTATGATTTGAGGGAAGTAGATTATACAGGGAATGATTGGAAAGCATTAGCTCAGGATAGGGATGTATGGAGAGCTTATGTCCGTGCGGCCATGAACCTACGGGTTCGATAGTGCCAGTGAGTAAGTAAGTAAGAGATTAATTAAATAAAATAATTCAAACAATTAGTGATTGTCTGTTCCCACGCAATTCTCCTTCCGAACCCTATATAGATAGGAGTCTCAGCGCTCACCCTGAAACAGGAACCGACTAGCTACCGAGGAAGGGCAAGTAAATTCACAATTAAAATCAAAGTGAAACCCTAGTGATATTTAACAACCATTCCAAAATAACTGCCCCAGGATTGATGATCGGGGCAAGAGGTACTATAGCAGGATTCTTTGCTAAATTTTGGAATTTCTTAGATTTGTACAGTGTATATCTTTCTAAAATAGCCATCGCTGCCATTAGAGGATCAATTTTAATTTTAAGAAACCATCTTTACAAAATTGTTACTTTACAGAATATACTTCAATTAAAATTTGAAAAATTTGAATGTATTTACAAAATATATTTCATCAATTTCCAAAATTAATTGTCTGCATCATTTTGTCCTTGTGGTAATCCTCTAATGAGGAAAGTTTTATATAATAACAATATATACTTATTGCATATTGTTGCATTACAGATGTTGTCCCCATGGAGTGTTTATCGAAGTACATCAAAGTTTTAAAGAATGAATGTCATAATTAATTTATTACAGTGGCCTTTACATTTCGTGACCTTTGTTTTTGATTTTGTTATTCTTTTCTTTTGTAAGCCCACGTTTCCCTTATCAGAGATTAGCGCTCTCCTCCTACAGGGAATAATTTGAACCATACTAATTTAGTTACACTTGTTTTCGTATAGATGTCATTTGAGTGGTCCGTGGTCAGCGTTCCGCTTCATACTGACATCTAGGGTATAATATCAGTTTCATATTTTCCATGATTGTTTAACAAAAATATTGAATTAAATTGATATATCGCTCTTAATTTGTTTAACTTTATTCTCTCTCTCTCTCTCTCTCTCTCTCTCTCTCTTCTCTCTCTCTCTCTCTCTCTCTCCCTCTCCCTCTCTCTCTCTCTCTCTCTCTCTCTCTCTCTCTCATTTTTCTAGAAATTTAAAACTTGACGAAAACTAATTTTCTAGAGTATTTTGTGCTACGGCTATTAGTTTCAGACAAAGAATTGATATGGCTAATGGTGGCCAGCGAATGCGTTTCTTCTGGCACACCAAAAATGCTGTATCAAATTTTCATTTACTTTTTCCACAATGTTATCATAAATGGAAATCTTCAGAAATAAAAATGGACTTGTCAGTTATTTTAAATTTGTTAAAATTGTGTAAAAGTTAATGTATTAAGTAAATCATCATCATCGTCTTTTCAAGTATTAGGCTCAGTGGCCCGTTACGATCTCCCGCCATCTCCGAAAAGGTCGACCCACAGATCTTCTGCCTCGAGGAATGTAGTGAAGATTTTGTTTTGGTATTCTGTGATGATCCATGCGCTGAATATGGGCTAGCCAATTGTTTCTATATTCTTAGAGGTAATCAGATATAGGCACGATGTTTATCTCTCTGGCTATTGTTGAATTTCTTTGGTGGCCTAGAAGGCTATAACCTGCAGTTCGTCGCAGAAATTTCATCTCCGTGGCTGTAATATGACGGTCATCCTGAGTTCTGATGGTCCAAGCTTCACTGACATAACAGATTATGGGTCTAGCGAGAATTTTATAGATTTTCATTCTTGTGTGTCTCTGCACTTTTGATGATTTAAAAACTTGGTTGATAATTCTTTAAAGCTTTATTATGGTTTTGTATTTTAAAGGATATATCACATTCCTCATTATAAGTTAGATTATATCCTAAGTATTTAAATGAATTAACTTGCTCTAATATTGAATTCTGAATACAAATTTTACTTCTTACTGGGAATTTCCCTTGAAAGGCCATAACTTCAGATTTTGTTGTTGATATTTCCATGTTAAATCGTTGGTAAAATCGTTAAGTAAATATCGATGATTAATATAATTTTCTCAAAGATATTAAAAGAACGCTGTTATATTTTATATTAAATTTATTATAGATTTTTCTACATTTAATGTGCCTAAACAATCATAGAATGTTTCAAAGTATACTGTATAGGCATATGCAATTTATTGTATAAACAAGAGTATCACATACTTCTGTGTTTGAAAGCCTCTTTAAAATTTCAACTTTTAATATTCTTTTATCTTCGAATCATCGTTGTCAATTGAACTAAATATAATTATAACCTAACAGAGTAAATTAAATTACAATATGAAAATATACAATTTATAGAAGTTAACTTACTTACATGAAATAATTATCATTGATGAAATTCCCATTCTGTTTAATGTTTTGATAAAAGAACTTAAAAAATGAAGTGAGCCCATTTATTGGCCTCAGGAGACCCTTGGGGTAGTAAGAGGTTAAGGCTTCCACCTTTTCTAGACAATCGACACTTGATGTCAGCCGGGTTGTAAGCCCTTCGTGACAGCAGCCTTTATCCCCGTTAGAGGCTGAATCGACCCCAGGACCATGGTGCCACAAGAAGGTTTGGTCAGTTTAAAAATCCTAACCCCACTTAACTTGCTTCTACTAAGCACAAATCCATATTACTTTTTTATTCAGAAGAACATATTGGTTCAACTGCACTTCTACTAGCGCTTGCTTTTTCAGTTATATTGTTGTAAACTATAGCTCTTCTTCTGTATTTACTAACATTATTTAATATTTTAAACTTTTTCAAACAATTTTTATAACATTATTGGGCAATTTTTAAGTATTTATTTAAATATGCAAATCACAATATTATGACACTGTTAGACAATATTGTGATGCTAACTGCTATTTTCTCCACAGAGTATATTACTTAGTCTATGATTTTTCTATGGATGTTTTGGATTATCGCTGGTTGGATCAGCGTTAAGGAGTGATGAGTAAGTGTACACCCATTTTTAATAAACGTTTGATAATTTTAATATTATTAATATATTTTTTAAACATAGATTTGGGGATTTATTGCAAATATTGGTAATTTAAATTTCATAGCGACGGATAGTAATCGAGGGTGATATACGATATGTGGTTCCATAGTGGGTTATCTGTGGCACTATAAATTCTGCCGCATGCGCACTGTTGTTCTATAGGACTTTGAAAATATTTCGCGCTAGTTTAAGTGCAGTTTTTCCATCATTATCATCATTATTATTATTGATATTATTATTGATATTATTATTATTATTATTATTATTGGTGTTATTATTATTATTGTTATTATTATTGTTGTTATTATTATTATTGTTGTTGCAATTTTGGATAATTCAAAGTAACCTTGACAAACTGATAGATTAAATTGTATCAACCCTGTGTTTATAAAGATCGTAGGCCTCCAAAAAATAAATTTCAATAGATGATATACTACATGTATTACAAATGATTAATGCTAGAATAATTTTTTAAGATGTCCGTAACGTTTAATACGTATTCCAATATCACATTATTGTATTGATTAGTCACACGCATTCGGTACTGTACCATACTGATCACATTTATGCCACTCGTTTATTCTGTTCAAAAATCTCAATTTCATTTTCACATTACGTTCTTTGATCATTTTCTTTTTGCATTTTCACCAACTCTTCAAAGTACTTCACACGTAAATTTAATAAAATGTTTCACTTTTAAACCACACTGAATAATTTCAATATAAGTCACAGAAGGAATTATACAATCCTAGATAGTTTCGGCTTGAGATTGTTTTTATAATTTCAGCACACGGAAGAGTGAGCTCATGTTGTTATTTTGCTTATCACGTGATGATCCATGTTGTCAAGCAGATCATCAGCAGAGTGAATGCTGTACTTGATCTCACACAGGCTGTAGATCCTTGAACTGAAACAAAGCAAACAAATCAGTTTAAAAACAATTTAAGGACATCTATGCTCAATAATTTAAAAAACAAAATACGTATATTTTAAACAAAATACATATATTTTCATCATCTATATGAATTAATTTACTTCAAATTTTCAGGATGTATTTAACAAATCCTTGTCGCAAAATTTAACACAATTATTTATTTAGTATTTTATTATATGATGCGGAAACATGGGCGTTGAAGCAAAAAAAAAGCATAAATAAATTATTAGTCACAGAAACGGACTTTTTAAGAAGATCTGCAAAATTAGACAAAATAAAAAAATAATTCAATAAGACAAATTACGAATGTAGAAAACGATATTGTACAAGAAATTGAAGAAATCCAACTTAGATGGAGTGGACATATAATGAGAAGAAGGGACAAACGAAGAAGTATTAAAATGGATACCTCTTGGAAATGGGAAACGTGGTAGAGCAAAGCCAACGTGGATAAAGGGAATTCAAGACAACACGAGGAAGAGAAACACGACAGAAACAAACACACGAGATCGGGAAGTGTGGAAGAACTAAATTGAATATTTTGGTTGAGGATATCTGTGTAAATAACAGAAACAATCCTGAGTTTTGGATTTTCACATAGGAATTACGTGAAAATGCAACAGAAATGTATGTTAATATGAAATATCATATTTATGTATTTAAGATGCGAATAAAAATCCCTGTGTTTAACTATAATAAAAAATTGCGTTAATTACCAGTAAAACTTGCATCCTCCAATTGTACAAATATTCAAAGAAATTAATCATTAGACATTTTGTAAGCAAGATTTACGATTATGGCATTGGGCACTTCTCTATATGCTTTTGAAAATACGTTCCATCACAAAAAAAATATTCTATTCGACATAAAAGTAAACATGGATGTTAGAAACAAGAATATTCCATCTCTTCCTTTTGAATTCGTAGGATTAAACTGCATAATAGTGAACTACATGATATGTATAGGAAGCCAGATATAATGAGAAGAATTAAGTCTCGTAGGCTGTGATGGGCAGGGCATGTGGCACATATGGGGGATGAAAAAGGAGCATGGAAGCTTCTTGTAGGAAAACCAGAGGAAAAACGCCCAGTTAGTAAACCTAGAATGAGGTGGGAAAATAACGTTATCCACGATTTGAGGAAGTAGATTATACAGGGTATGATTGGAAAAATTAGCTCAGGATAGGGATGTATGGAGAGCTTATGTCCACGCGGCTATGAACCTACAGGTTCGATAGAGCCAGTGGGTCAGTTAGTTAGTTAGGATTGATTATTTATAGTACGTATATGTATTAAAATAATGTTAGAAAAAAATAAAGTAATATTAGAAAAATCTCTGAAAAAAGTTTTAGAAATTGAATTAGTACATACAATATAGTTTAAACATAATTAGCCAATGAGACATAGGCCTATTTTAAGTTCAAGAAACAGAACATTTCTCATCCTCATTCGGTATCATAGTTCACTAGGTAACACATAATTGATATGTTTAAATTTGATGCGTTTCGTTTAATATGCCGCTGTGATCTCTGGGCAACGGGCCCGTGTTGGATCTTCGGTCGGAATTCTGTTTTTAAGACAAGTGTCAGGAAACTTTAAGTTTAAAATCTCTCTTCCAATAGTTTGTGCCACTGTAAGGCCCATGTGGTATATGCCATGTAAAAGTAGCCCTACCCATAAGATGAAGGGTTAAATTACAATGTGTACACAAATTACAGCAGTATACACAAGTGAAAGAAAAATATTACTTCAAGCATGGTTCCTGAATTTATCCACTGAGATAGGCACAAGATAAATTGTTTACAATCTCTAAATCTAACAGGCCTATATAAAAAAATAAATGTTTGTTTGTATCTATGTATATTTGTTGGTTTGTTCGTACTTTATGCGCGACTATACCTTTGATCCGATTTTGATGGGTTTTTTGAAAATGTTAAGGATGAACATAGGATATAAGAAAGTTATGATATTCAACCCCTTCACCCCTAAAAATGACCCTTTGTAGTGAAAAACGTGAAATAAAATCCCTATTTTGACGCTTAAATGGCTTACGCTGCCTAAGCCATAACAAATGCAGCAAATTAATGTACACAGAATTGAATATCCCAAAACCCTCTACAAGAAGTCCGCGACAGCATATTTTTATCTTTTTACGGATAACTCACAATAACCAATTTTGTCTTTCGTTAATGACGAGAAGATAGGGATAAGCAGATTCCCGGGCAGGCATAACAGCACACGGCTGATGGTAAAAACACATTAGCTAGTAAATAAATCAAATAAATCCGAATATGTTGAGGACGACCGCTATATCAGGTACTTACTTTAATGTTTTAACATTATATTCCACAATCTGAACGGTATTTTACTTTGAATTTTGTAAGTGTTTATTGAAATTGAATGAAGCCGTTTATCATGCATGACTGATGTTCACATTCCGGATGATATCAATTCCATTACATAATTATATCGATTATATTCTATAGCAATTCTGCCCGAGGGCAGATCTTTCACTGCAATCATGGCATTTTCATGCTATGATTTGCAGCTTTACTAGGGAATTATATATGTGGTAACTTCCCATTGATTTCCACACTGGTGAAGGATGATGATTATGATGATGGTAAGGATGATAATGATGGCCGGATGATTTTCGGGGACCGTTGGGTCCTAAGTTTACAGGTGAGGAAAAAACCCGAAAAAACTCACCCAGGAGCCTGTCCCGACCGGGATTCGAACATGGGGCCGCTGCGTGACAAGGCAGCACGCTACCTCGAGACCACAGTGGTGGGCAATTCTAATTAATTGCAGTATATTGAGACCTGCCTCATGATATACTGAACAAGGGCTTGCGAAGTAAAGTGGAACAAACAGCTTGAACCGTGCATGTCGTTTGACGGCCCGGCTGGGAGTGGGGCGCGGGTATTAAGAAAGTAAGTAAATTGTTATACTATTAAATGAGAGGAAAATAGCTGTGTAATTTATACTGTTTTGATTTCATACCTTATTAACGAATTTGGGAATATGCCAATAAGTGGTTAACAGTAATTTTTTTATAATTTGACGACTTTAATATTCATATTATCATAAGTAATGCCAGAATGATTTTCAAGTTATCGATAAATTTATCTAGAGGAATTGGATATCAGGAGTGGCATTTGTTAGGACTATTTAACGAATAAAATTAAGCTGTTTGCTCACAAATCATTATTTAAATATAGTTCCTATTTTAAAATATTTATATATTTAATGTATAAAGCGATGTCAAAAAACAAATGAGAAATGTTTGGTTATGTTTCATTTGTTCGTCACTGCAACTTGGTCATAATTTTTGTTTCCTAATAGGATCGCAAAATTGTAAGAATGCATCCTAGTAGAGAAAAAAATGAAACAAGGAGCAGCTTTCTCTATTTTGGTAATAAAAATTCGATAATTATGATGTGAAACACGACTGTGATTGGTTGTAAAACAAAATTTATTGAAACGTGATTGGTCATTGATTCTCATTTAGAGCATGAGTTAAATAGCGAGGAAAATATATTTGATATGAATATTTTATTCTTAAAAAATGAAAATGTTGATACTGAATTGTAGGTAATAGGTGATAATGCTGTACTTTTATAGATACTGTAATTTTTTTAGAAAACATTTCAAAACCTTGGAGTGTGTAATAACAATATCAATTTCATAACATTCTTTACACAATGCTACATACCGTTTCCGTACATCGAATAAGTGGAAGAGTAATATTTGTTTTAATTTATTTTCTTTTCAGATTTCTTTTTCGATACTTTTATTTCGTTTCTTACAATTCCATCCTCTCTATGGGATGTAATTTTTATGCAGACTGTAGCTGCATAGCTTGCATAAGCTTACATGACTGAAATTATCTTTGCTGTAAGAAAATTGTTTAATAAATAAATATTAGAAAATGCCTTAGAGGCTTCAGGAAACGGCGCAGTTAACTGAGGAATATGAAGCCCTAAGCGAGGTTTTTATCGTAATTGCAAGAGAATAGAAAATTTACTTGGAAAGTAACAAGTGGAGGCCGAGGATATTAAGGTAGCATGTTTGTACGAAGGAACTAGGTTTAATAACGAGGACGGCGGTAAACAAGGACTTGGTAATGCCGTGTATGTAAGTCCCTCTGGGAGTCCCAAGTCATCAATAACTCAGACCCAATCCAACTACACACAGCCTGGTCAGCAAACTCTTCTTATACTACCCACATTCTACAACACACCATCTTTTTTCTCTCTCTGAGAATTCGCAATATCAGATTTCTATGGAAATTTCACTTAACTAATATCATAGGCATCTTGAAATGGATTCAGTACATCAAGCTACACATCGAAACCAGAGAATATTTTCCAGCGACTCTATTACGTATTATATGTAGATTCTATTATCATAGCTGGCTATAATAAATGTTATTATATATATTTATACTCGTATACCCTCAGGTAGGGAAGTGTGTTCCCTCGAGAAAGCTACTTAACCAAGCTAATTCAGATATGATCATATATCTACAAAAGTCAGCGAGTGACAAGTGGTTATCTCATCACCTCCAAGAGACATATAGCAGGTAATTAAGATAGGCCTATTAGTTGGATGAGGAAGGTCGATTATATTTTGCTCAGAAGCATTAATTTAGGCTTGACTTTTTTTATAAGTTCGAATATCTCTGTATTTGGAGATTAGCAGATTAAAGTTCATCCAAGAGCAAAACCTCCATTAACCCCAACCGGATTTGTACTCGCGACTCTGGAGACTAGAGGCAACGAAATTGACCCCTAGTCTTCTTATGCCGATTGAATTGTAGAGTTAAAGGGCCTATTATATAATAGGGATCGTGACTGGAACTCAGCAGAAACATTTTCGATAAGGAATCCAAGTCCGGAGATATACTTGTTCGATGTGTCAACCGCTGTGGTCTCAAGGTAGTGTGCTACCTTCTCATGCAGCGGGTCCGGGTTCGATCCCTGGTCGGGAAAATTTCTTAGTGTATTTTTCCGGGTTTTCCTCACCTGTAAGACAAATGTCAGGAAAGTTTAAGGCCCAAACGGTGCCCGAACGTCACCTGGCCATAATTATCGACATTATCATATTCTTGATTTAGGTTTAAGGCCTCTCCTGGCGCATCATTGCCATCATAATTCCCTATCATATATAATCGGGGCAACGTACCTACGCCTTCCAGGCGCCCCAAACTCAGAAGTGGGTTACAATAACGCCATGCCAGGAGAGAATACCAGAATGTCGAAATGACAACCTGGTGGCATTGAATAAAAATAAAAATGTATATTTCTCGATGTTGGAATGACAGGTTCGAG
The DNA here is from genome assembly GCA_030220185.1 of Diploptera punctata. NCBI lineage: Eukaryota > Metazoa > Arthropoda > Insecta > Blattodea > Blaberidae > Diploptera > Diploptera punctata. The sequence goes on from JASPKZ010007745.1 coordinate 616,682, forward strand.
TCAATTCCAAATTGACAGAGATCGACGCCATTAGTCAGATGATGTTATGTGCACTGTTTCGTGTTTAATATCACTTGCCGTTCAGTTGTAATTAAGATGGAAATTTGAAATTTACTAGATTACTTTATCATTGTACCAACGAAGATGTACAACTATCGACATGGGTTCCTTTACTTGGCTACCATATCCTGTCTACAATCTCCAGAACTGCATAATATAAAAATTCAGAATCATCCTATATTGTATTAAATTACTTCTTCGCCAGTTGGATCAGTTGTTTGTAATTTGTTCGAGTTTTGGAAAATGATTATTAGATCAGTGATCGATTCCTAGATCGCAATATATGATAAATGTGCAAATGATTTGCCGAAATTTTTAAGAACACTCAGGTATTTATAAATCTTTACCTACGTAAAATTTTCACCACGTAGTGTTTACGGATTCAAAGGAAATACACATACATTCGCCACACTCATAAATAGCAGCATTTTATTATAGAATATTTTTTTCTCTGAGTTAGTAAAGAGTTCACCTATATGTAAAAGGAATTATTATTAATACAGATGGTTTCGCTTAAATTATAATAAATCATACCTATAACTTCTGAACTTATACGAAAGTATTGATGAAACCAATTGCTATAAAGAGTGAAAAATGGTAATTATTGTTACCTTATGTTCCATAAACCTCAACATGGGTTCCATTAGTGGCACAGGAAATGTACAACCTATATTCAACTTTGACCCCATGTGTTTTTAAGCACATTAAGTGTTAGATTGTAGACAGGAATATGAAGTATTTTATGTCATCATCATCATCATAGTACATTCACGAATTTAGGCAATTCGTTGACCTGTTTCGGCCTCAAGAGAAACACCATCCAGAAGTCTTTTGAGTGGACGTCCTGGTCTTCTTCTTCCTGCAGGTTGATATCTTAACATTTTTTTGGGTATTCTGTGATCTTCCATTCGATGAACATGTTGCATCCATCTTGACGTATAATCAGAAATTTTGTTTTCAAAAGGTTCCATGTGTAATTCTTCTAAGATGTCTTCATTTTTTTGTTATCTAGTAGTGTGTATCCTGCAATCCTCCGAAGGTATCTCATTTCAGCAGATCTAAGTCTCTGTATATCCTTCTGTTTCAACGTCCATACTTCGCTACCATACAAAAGAGTTGGAAGAGCCAGTGTTTTATACACTTTTAATCTTGAATGCTTTTGGACTAACTGTGGCTTGAAGATAGAATTTATTAACCCTAAAATTCTTTAAAATTTAGATATTTTTGCATTTACATCCTTTTCTTCTTCTTCATATGAGGTAAAAGTGCTAAATCATGCACTGGTATCGTGTACATCTGATCCTTAACAAACCATCAGGAAATGTATATATATTTTTTTATATAGTACGCCTATTATATTTGGTGATCTGGCAAACGGTGTGGTTTCATGTTTAATAGTTTGCGCAGCACCTTCCACACTGTCTGTTGTGGTATTCCTGGCTCCCTATTTGACTTTACTGTCAATTTCCGTGGGATTCGCTGATAACTTTCCCTTATACGGCCAATAGCTTCTTCCGAGACCGATGGAGAGTCCGCAAGTTTTCGTTTACATGAATATTCAGCTTTGTAAAATGAAAATACCAAGTACGGATTGTCTTACTGGATGATGTTTCTCTTCCAAAATGTATTCAAAACGTCAGCTAACAATCCCTCTTCAAAGCACTTCCCCTTATTTTACTTCCTTCACAGTAACGTCTGCCCGCTCCTGGAATTTCCTTCCACAAGATATCAAGGGTTGCCGCACACTTGGCGCTTATACAGTTAATAATTATTTTTTCCCTATTTAATTAGATTTATACTACGTCATTAATAAATTTTCTCGTTTTTATAATCTTATACATATTATATTTAATTCGTTAAATCTAGAGTAAATCAAAATACATCATAAATAATAATTGTATTGTATATATAACATGTAATCGTTTATGTTTATTGTAATTTGGATGTAAGACTATTTTTTGAATTTTTTTAAAACCTGGTTGAGTGGCAGACAAGGCCTTAAGGCCTTAACTCTGCCAGGTAAAATAAAGCTATTATTATTATTAATATTACTATTATTATTATTATTATTAATTATTATTATTATTATTATTCAAAAATGCCTCTGAACTGTTATTACAGACTGAGATGTGTGAAATTCTACAATTGTACAACGCAGAACGCTCGCTGTTCTCTTGTGTTACTCATTTTCTCATTCCCTCTTACTGTTGTGTCTGTCGGTCAATTAGGGTACATTCGCTACTCCCACCGTGAACAGAACTTGGATGAGTTCTAATCTCTGCGATATTTGTTTCATTGTTATAACTCTCATATCAAACCCAAAAAGTGTAAATGAAATAGGGGAGATAATTTGTAATATCATTATATAATGAAGTGACATACCTAGGAAGAGCGCTTCTCTGTTGTCTTCTAGAGGGCGTGCACGCTCGTGATGTTCAGGATGTGGCGGTGTTGTGGATATGGTGGCCACGCACCGCACTTGCATACGTCCGGCCAGGAAGTGGTGTGGTGCCACTTCTAGCCGTAGACCCACTACAGTAGTTATCAGTCCGTGCTGTTGAACTACAGAATCGTAGTCAGGAAGTACCTTTCCACAAACAAATTAAAATGTTTTGCTATTTTAAAACTCAAAATATACTCATATTTACACATGTTTCACCAATAAACATAACTATTTTTACGCTAACAGGTTTTGATTATTTTAACTCTATGGCAATACTTACTTACTCACTGGCACTATCGAACCCGTAATTTCATGGGTGCCCGGACATAAGCTCTCCATACATTCCCATCCTGAGCTAATGCTTTCCAATCATTCCCTATATAATCTACTTCCCTCAAATCATAGTTAATGTTGTTCTCCCACCTCATTCTTGGTCTACCAACTGGGCGTTTTCCTTCTGGCTTTCCTACAAGAAGTTTTCATGCACGTCTTTCATTCCCCATACGCGCAACATGCCCTGCCAATCGCAGTCTACGATACTTAACTGTTCTTATTATATCTCGCTTCCTATAAAGACCATGTAGTTTATTGTTATGTAGTCTTCTCCATTCACCTGTCTGTTCATCTCTCTTTGGTCAATAATTTTCCTAAGAACTTTATTCTCAAATACTCGTAATCTCCTTTCCTCCTTTAAAGTAAGAATCCATGTTTCGCACCCATATAATATAACTGGTAGAATAATAGTTTTATGTATTTTCAGCTTAACGTTTTTTGAAAGGAGTTGGGACATCAAAAGTCTCTGCAATGCATAATAGCACGCATTTCCAGAATTGAGCCTATGTTTAATTTCTTTGTGCATCTCATTCCTATTTGTGATTATTGTTCCTAGGTATTTGAATTCAGCCACTTCCTCAAAATTTCCCTCATTTGTCATTAGCTGTCCATTTCCATTATATAATGAATTTCTACGTGTGACCATATATTTAGTTTTACTGATATATACTTCCAGTCCTAATTTCTTAGTGTTACTCAATAGTGTGTGCGTGTTGGCCTTTAGTATCTGCTCGCTATCGGCCAGTAGTACTACATCATCATAAGTAATGCCACGAGTGATTTCCAAATTATCGATAAATTCACGACTCACGAAGTGAGGAGTGAATTTATCTAGAGAATTTGGAAATCAAGAGTGGCATTTTGTTAGGACTATTTAACGAATAAAATAAAGCTGTTTACTCACAAATCATTATTTAACTACAGTTATTTAAAAATATTTTTATATTTAAAGTAAACGGTGATGTTTGAAAACTAATGAGAAACGATAGGTAGCCTACGCTTCTACTGCTTCTTTTGTTTATCACTGCAACCAGATCATAACTATTTATGCCAAAGGAACGCAATATTGTAAGAATGCTCTCTAGTGGAGAAAAAATGAAACACATCCAATCTGTATATTAATTCATTTTGATGTCGTATACATTTAAGAAAGTGCAAACAGTGGTTTCTTTTTTTGGTGGTATAATCAATTGCTACAAATGTTGACATGTAAGCACTATTATATACAATCTGGTAGCCGTATTTGTTATAGGCTCAGTCACTCTGCAAAATAACGGTCAGACCTGTTCAGAATATTAAAAAGAGGAGCTTTTGCTTAATATATGATAATCCTAACGTTGATAATTATTTCGTGAAACACGTCTCTGATTGGTTTGTAATACAGAAATCATTGAAAACGTGATTGGTCATTGACTCCCATTTGGGGCTTGAGTTAAATAGTCAGCATAAACTAACAGCTTATTAATACCATTCAGTTGTAAGCCTTCCTAATTCTCTAAAGATTTAATGGCATGCTCTAGTACAAAATTAAATAGTAGAGGAGATAGTGCATCTCCTTGCTTCAACCCATTCTGGATTTCAAAAGTGTCTGAAAACTGTTTGCCCACACGCACCCTACTCTTTGAGCCATTTAGACACATTCGTATAAGTCTAACTAAGTTTTTAGGAATTCCGAACTCCAGCAGGATACTATATAACTTCTCCCTCTTAATTGAATCATATGCTTTTTTGAAGTCTACATATAGTTGATGTACAGTACCATTATATTCCCATTTCTTTTCTAAAATCTGTCTTATACTAAAAATCTGATCTGTTGTAGACCTGTTTCTTCTAAATCCACATTGATGATCTGTATGGCAATTATTGTTAAAATTTTAAAAACAATGTACAATTTAATGTTTTTTTTAAATTAACACTGTTCACTGAGTTCTTATCAAAATATGTTTAGTTTTAGTTAGCGTTATAATCAGTTATCCCACAGCTATTTACTTAATGCGTTATAAGTTTATAATATTAAATGATTTTAACTTCGTTATATTTTAGTAAAGTTGGTTATTTCATTCAATCCACCGCTGTGTTCCCGAGGTAAAGACGTTGCTCGTAAGCAGCAAGCACGGGTTCCATCCGCGGTTGGGAGACGTTTCCTGGGTAATATTTTTTTCAGGGATTTTCCTCATCTGTAAAATAAATTGCAGTTGTTTTAGTAATATGACTTTGTTAGAGTAAAAGTATGTAAATTTTTATTTACGAATGGATCGCACGGATACCAAGCAGTAAGTGCCAAATATTCATGTCATGAATATCATGTGGTCATCATAATAATTATCATCATATTCTCAGTGTTTAGTGTGAATGTGTGAATGTATGTGTGTGAATAATGCTTTTCGTCTTAATGAACTTGTTGTTTCGGAGGAGGCCCTAGATTGAGTTGATCATTCATTCGGGGAGACTCACCATGTCCTTGTGTGGTCAAAAAAGTATGTGTGAGTTCTAAAGTTTAAAACCCCCCACCCGATAGGTCGTGCCACTATAAAGCCCGCCTGACATGTATCATGTAAAAATACCTATAAGAGAAGACGATAAACTACGGCGGAGAAGAATAAGTTGATTAATTCACCTTTTATTTAATTTGTTTAATTAAATATCTACCATTTTACACTGTTAACAAATTAGGTTACGTTTTTTTTCTAAAACTAAATTTGTCAATTTGATTTTAAATTAAATGCAGTGAGATCAATATAGTATTGGACAGCGGACGCGGGATTTGTGTTGTGCGATAACGAAGGCTTACACGTGCAGACACGGGACTTGAAATATGTGCTGACCTGCAGTATACGAGTACATCCCACGCATTAACGGATACGGTCAGATAGTTTGCTTCAAGTACATAAGGTGCTCGGTCGCTTTTCCTTGTGAACTGAATGACGTGTGTATAATGTAAACTGAATGACGTATGTATAGATTATTTGAATTTTAAAATTTGTATATTATAAAACAGGCGTGTATAAGTGTAAACTGAATGACATGTGTATAATGTAAAGTGTAAACTGTATAATGGCTAATAGTTTTTGTACTGAACAACGTGTATTTATTTATGATCAATATTTGTTAACTCAGTCTGCCAGCCAAGTACGAAGACTTTCTGAAACACGATTCCCGGGTGTAAAAATTCCGTCACGTTCAACAGTCCATAATCTGTACAATACATTTTATAAAGCGGTGTAAAAAATGTATGGAAAACGAAGGTTAACAATTCCAGCATCTGCTTCAATAAAGTTGGTAGTTACGAAAATGTGTGTGGTTGTATCACCGTGATCCTACGCTGTCCGTTCACCGCAGTGTATAGCGAAATCCCCGCGTCTGCTGTCCAGTGCTATACTGATCGCAGTGTATAAATTAAAATAGTATGTTTCTGAATTTGATTAATTATTCTCCCAGTTATATTATATGGATGCGAAACATAGTGAACAGTTGAGAATAAAGTTCTTAGGATACTTTTTTGACCAAAGAGATATGAACAGACAGGAGAATGGTGAAGACTACATGATATTTATAGGAAACCAGCTACAATAACAGTTAAGTTTCGTAGAGTGCGATGAGTAGGACATGGGGTACGAATGGAGAATGAAAGACGAGCATACAGGCTTCTTATAGGAAAACCAGAGAAAACAACGCACAGTTGGTACACCAAGAATGAGGAGGTAGAATAATATTAACTGTGTTTTGAGGGAAGTAGATTATTATGCAAGGGATGATTGGAAAACATTAGCTCAAGCTAGAGATGAGTGCACAGCTTTTGTCAGCGCGGCTACGAACTTCTGTGTTCGATAGTGCCAGTGAGTCAGTTAGTTAATTATTCCAATATTAGATTTACTTCTTTTGTTAGTAATTCAATCAACTCTCTTTTACGTAATTATTTAATAACCGATAAAAAATCTAAATTCCGTTAAATATTATAGTCAACTTCTGTTTAATTTTATTAATTCTCTCTTTAAAATTGAAAAATCTTTATGTAATTCTGGAAATATAAAATGTTTTAAAATGCAAACAATAATTCCATGATTTATTTTTGCCTAATAAATACCGAATGATAAACTTGTATCCAGAAACACCAAATTTTGTTGATAACATCGGTCGATTTTTCTGGCCTAAAATTTCCCTTACCCCTATAACACATAAAATGGAATGTTACACAATGTTTGATTGCATGTTGATATAAAGTGATCTTTTCAACAAGTAAATGACGTAAGCCATTTTAAAATCTGGTCTTCATCAACGTATTATTTTGTTATAACAATTAAAGCACTATAATGATTTTCTGGATAATATATCATCCATACTGAAAATTCTTCTACTTCATGAAATTAGGCCTTTTGGCCTGTTTTCACATCAATTGGGATTTAATGAATCTTCCCATCTAGTAAATTGGCGTCCAATAGCTCTGTCCTTTTGGTTTGTACGTTAATAGCAGCTGGGGGATTCTATCTGTAGGGATTGTTTTAACATGTTCATACCAGTTGTTTCTCATATTGTCAATTCTATTTATTAATTAAACATATTTAAGTCTTTCCTAATATCTTCATTTCTTTTTCTGTCAAAAATTGTCGCACCACATTAGTATCGACTCTAAAACAAAGAATATTATATTTTATTTGCACACAGAACTCAGAGAACGTATTTATTTTAACAATCCATAAAAATACTTTTAAGTTTTAAAATTGTTTAATTTACACCAGTTTCGTAATATAGCTATAATACATAATCAAGTGCTAAAATCCTGCAACTGAGAATGAATTCATGTGCAAATGTTGAAGTAATTCGTGAAATGCCCTGTATATTCTTTCCTTTAGTAATGTAATATAATAAACTCTCATATTACCCATAATGAAGGTCGGAAAATACATATGATTATAGGCTTTGCTTGCGTTCCACTTAGAGCTCAGTGTTTACAAAATACTCATGGCACACGCGAGCAGATGCTTGTACAATCAGTTTAAAATTAATTAAATAATAGAATTCAGTTAAACGATTCTGATACAAACTCACTTAACCAAAAGTCTGCTATTAAGCAGATTCTAATGTACGCTCTCTCTACTTCTTACAATCGCATAAAATGGGATGAATTTTGTATAAAATGAATATAGGAATTAATTCGTATCCTCATTAAATATTTTTCAGTCCTGTTTAATTACATAGTTTACAAGAATTCAAAATGATATAAATATGTTTACTGCTGAAGCATAACTGAGTCCGGTTTTTCCAAAATTAATTTGTAAAACATTTTGAATTATTTGAAAGTATATTTAAGCGAGAAATGAATAAATCAATCGCAAATATAAAATACTAGATTACTACTCAATGGTATTAATAAGCTGTTAGTTTATGCTGATGATGTAGTACTATTGGCCGATAGCAAGGAGATACTAAAGGACAACCCGCACACACTAATGAGTAACACCAAGAAATTAGGACTGGAAGTAAATATCAATAAAACTAAATATATGGTCACACGTAGAAATTAATTATATAATGGAAATGGACAGCTAATGACAAATGAGGGACATTTTGAGGAAGTGGCTGAATTCAAATACCTAGGAACAATAATCACAAATAGGAATGAGATGCATAAAGAAATTAAACATAGGCTCAATTCTGGAAATGCGTGCTATTATGCACTGCAGAGACTCTTGATGGCCCAACTCCTTTCAAAAAACGTTAAACTGAAAATATATAAAACTATTATTCTACCAGTTATATTATATGGGTGCGAAACATGGACTCTTACTTTAAGGGAGGAAAGGAGATTACGAGTATTTGAGAATAAAGTATTTAGGAAAATTTTTGGACCAAAGAGAGATAAACAGACATGTGAATGGAGAAGACTACATAACAATGAACTACATGGTCTTTATAGGAAGCCAGATATAATAAGAACAGTTAAGTATCGTAGACTGCGATGGGCAGGACATTTTGCTCGTATGGGGAATGAAAGACTTGCACGGAAGCTTCTTGTAGGAAAACCAGAGGGAAAACGCCCAGTTGGTAGACAATGAGGTGGTAGAATAATATTAACTATGATTTGAGGGAAGTAGATTATACAGGGAATGATTGGAAAGGATTAGCTCAGGATAGGGATGTGTGGAGAGCTTATGTCCGCGCGGCCATGAACCTACGGGTTCGATAGTGCCAGTGAGTACGTAAGTAAGTAAGATTCCAGAGATAGCTTATATCCGACCCCTACAAGCGAAGGTTCAACAAAGTGAGTATTTGGATTCTCTTTTTAGCCGGAAGCATTTTAAGGAAAATTAGGGAAATATAAGCAGAACTTGAAATTAAGACATTTTAATTCGTTTTATTAACCTTCCGTCAGGCGCATCTGATCTGAGAGGAACAGGTTGTCAATTGTATCCCATTCCACTGTCATCAGACGGCGTTGACGACTGGGCATCCGAGTAGCTGTTTCTGTTTACCCGCCCTAAACATCCATCCCACTCAGTTTGCTCTCGACCGTTACCACTACGGGTTGTAAATATATTGTTCAGGGAAGCTCATTGCGCCAGAAGCCGTTACATTATTGAAGATGTGTATTTTGAAAATATTTACAAAAAGAAAATTCTTTATTTAACATATTTACACTAAATAATGTTACATTCTTCAATAATTTTGCTACAACATAGGCTAAATGTTGATGATAATGTGAACTCTTTGCAAGTATATTTGAACTGAACATTTTTCGTACTTATATATCATGCTGTTTGGAGGCATGTCACAAATTTGTTTAATTTAATATTATGTCCAATAAAAAGTTTTCTAGCAGCATATTTTGAATATTTTATCCTTTGGACATCCCTAATAATAACATTTCTTCAACTTCCCATTGCTCAGATTGGCAAACAGTGTGTTAATTACATTTTTTAAAGCGTGTGCTGATCAGGCACAATGCGCCCGAACTCGAAGATCAGAATATTGCGCCCAACGGAAGGTTAAATTACATCTGTGCCAAACTGTTTAATAATTTCGTTAAGATGTGTTAAAACGCTTATTAAAATACTTATGCACATGTCATGGATTCGAGCTCATAATTTTTTAGTCTGAAGTTATGCCTCAAGGCACGCCGAATAATAATATTTTGAAATTGTGTATATGTATTAGTCTCAAAAGGCCGGAATGGATCGGCATAAACCGGACCTACGGCTTGTGACATCTAGTCTACGTCATAAATACTCTAGTTTGTTTATACAATCGACTTAGTTCAGTCGTGTACGTAGTGCAGTTCGGTTCACGTGTTTCTACCACAAGCAAGTTGCTGGCGTGAGGAATGTTAACTTGTAAACAGCCAGAGTAAACTTTGTTTTCATCTACATTACTTGGCTCATTATTTTCTGGGGTAAGTGTACATATTTTATTCCATATTATGACGAATTTTTGTTTTAATAAATAGATATGTATCATTCATACTTGCTCAACAACGTTTGTTTGTTCGTACTTTATGCACGGCCATACTGTTGATCCGACTGTGATGGGGCTTTTTGCAAAATGTTTAGGAGATTCCCGGGATGAACATAGTATATTAGAGAGTTGTAATACTCAACTCCTATACTCTTAAAAATCGCCCTTTTGTAGTGGGAAACGTGAACAAAAGTAGCTTCTTGGACGCTTAAATGGCTTACACTGCCCAAACCATAACAAATACACAACATTAATGTAATTTACACAGAATTGAATTTTCTCAAAAAGTCTGCGACAGCATATGTTCATCTCATAGGATAACTCACAATAATATTTTTTTTTCTTTCATTGATGCCAACAATATCGAGAGAAGTGCGTAGATTCCTGTGCAAGCATAGCAGCACATGGCGGGTATTCTTTCACGGATAACTCACAATAACGTATTTCGTCTTTTAACCCATTTATGCCAAGAAGATCGAGATAAGTAGATTCCCGGGCAACACCTGGTAATCAGAACGGGGAATCTTAAAATAGTTACGAAATGAATTTATAATTATTTTTCAGTTTACGTATTCAACTAATCATAAGAAATGCATTAAGTTTTGTCTTTCAGTTCATTTATGTCAAGAAGATCGGGATGAGTAGGTTCCCGGACAACGCCGGGTAAACAGAACGAGGTATCTAAAAATTATTACGATATACATTTTTCCACATACTTATTCGACTAAACATAAAATCACATCATTTTCATTTATTTAGGCGTAGCAGCGCACGCCGGGTATTAGCTACTTTGTAATATTTTGTTTATTACAAAAAAACAAATGAAAATACTTTAATTTAATGCTGCCACTTGATAAAATAAAATGTAACTTATATCATAAAATTATAACTACGATATCAAATATACATTAATGAAACGTGAAATAATTAGATTTTTTATTCAGCCCTATTATAAACACTGATGCTATGAATATGTTATTTATGGCCATATAATTTATGGTTAACTTTGGCTGTATATTTTGAAACTGTTTACTAGGTTTATTCATACGTTGGCGAATGTTACATAACCTTTGTGAATATTTCAATACTGGCACTGTAATTTATAATTTTTCGAACTTTTTGTAAAATCGAAAAGTATTGAAATCAGGAATATATAGCATGGAATAACCTAGAGGATTAATATTCTGTTAACATTGGCACAGACATATTTTGGTGATCGGATAAGAACTGATGCTTACATCATGTTATCGTCTAAAAAGCAGGATATGAATTATTTAAGTTTTAAAGTATCACATGTTTTTTTTTGCTTATATAATAAAAAAACTGAATAAATACGAAGGTTGTTCATTAAAAAACTATAATTATTTTTAAAGTCATAATTTACACACAAAAATGTGGTTTTAATATATTTGTTACAATTAATTACCCGACATGTGCACGTGGTAAAAGTTTCAGGGTAATCCCTTCCGGTCCTATATATGAGTGATATGTAAATTGAGACATGTTCAGTTTCGCCTACTGAAACTTGGTTCATAATTTCAATCCTGACGGTATACAGGAAAGCTCTGCTTGAAAACTTTTTCATCATGAAGTCCCCCCCCTAAAAAAAGAAGAAAATGTGTGATAGCTTAACAGTACATTACCTTCCCCTTCATTTTCCATAATATATTCTTGCAATACTGTTATTCTACGTACTTCTTCTGTGTTTACTAATATTTTAGATGTTTTTCAGCGATATTTATTATAATCTTTACGTATTTATTTATTTATGAGAAACACTGTAACATTGACAATTTTTAGACAATATTGTGATACTACTTTATTTTCCCCACCTCTTCCAATGTTGCCACCATCAACAATAAATTACACAGTTTTTGTTAGGTTAGTGTACACTTCAGTAAATAGTATGTATGTGATTTATTTTGTTAGGTTGGGAAGGGAGAAGTTAGTGTATATCCAATATATATTCTAAGTCCTATAGAACAACAGTGCACATGCGCAAGAGTTTATAAAGCTGTTGTTACATGCAACCAGCGATAACCACCATCGAACCACATATTATCATCACCCTTGCCTAGTGATTTATCGCTGCTTGCCACATATCTTTGAAGCCTTACTAAAATTTACAGCTGTCGGTAGACGGCAACACATCGCTGTGAAATTTGTGAAATGGGTTACTCCGTATATTTCAATTGTACACATCCGAAATAAATACTCAAACGTTTATTAGAAATAGATGTATACTTAACAAAAAAAATAGCGGCTTCCAAACGCCAAGTACCTGTATGGCCCACTGCGCATGCTCCAAGAGCTAAAGCTGTGATTCACGTGGTGACGCGTTGCATACTCTGTGTTTGGTTTTAATCGTCTTGAATAGTTAAAGAGCAGTGAAGGAGATGTGTTTCTAGACATTTACGAGTGTTCGATGTATACAACATTACTCAAATTGCGAAATTTCGAATAAAGTTGGATCAAATTTCCTCATAATGCTGGATGGGCAACAATCCTAACCATTCCCCGAAATTCCATTAGAATAGTCTCCCCCTCAGGGGAGACCCAGCCCGCGTCCCGTAGCTCTGAGCCCAAGCATGATATGTTAGAGAGCTGGGACATGGAGAAGATGTATGTATATATATATATATATATACATACATACATACATATACACACATATATATATATATATATATATATATAATTTTTCACTATTTTATAGTGCGAAACTTTTAATATCGAAAATATGAACTTATAATATGTATCATGCAGGAAATCTGATTTTTAGGATTCACTTTTTAAATAATTTGTGCTTACAATATCATTTTCAACCGTTTATAAAATACAATAAAAGAATATAGTAAAATGTGCAAACCTGCGTATCAGTGACGTAGCCAACAGGTGGTCCCCCCTAGACCCTCGCAAAAAATTGAGCATTATACTGATCTACCCATCAAAAGTCTTTACTTTATTAAGAGAAATAAAAACTTAGACAACCATATCAAGCACAAAGCTTTGTAATATACCACTCTATCCATCGGGAGTGAAACGTGTTGGGATTTGTTGTAAGACCAATCGTCAGTGATTGTCAGATTCGTTCACATTTTGAGGATTTTGTGTAGGTGTGACTAGAATGATTACCATAATTTTGCATGCTATTAGATAAATCTCAAGAGAATGAGCGTTGACAGAAGTGGCGTTGTCAAGACATGGGTCAGTTACTCTCAACTATGTAATATCTGAGCCCACTCAAAATAATGTCTGCTGCATATTTATATAATATTCAATGAAATATAATATGACCTATTAGAGTATAGTTGGATGTAATAGTATGCAGATGCCATTGGAAATGATTGCTTACCGGTCTGCCATTGATGTACCATTTTAGTCTAGCAGCAGGAAATGATTTTCCAGACGTGCAGTTGAGATTGATAACATCTCCAACTTGATAAATTCTTTCTTCTCCTGTTATTTGAGGACCTTCTTTCGGCAATGCTGAAATATATAATAATTATTTAGTATAATGTTAATATAACTTCGACTTCTGTAAGATACAGTACACACACATACAGAAAACAGTAAACAAACTCAGTCGACAGGTATAAACTGAAGATAACAGATCAAATGTTTTCAAGGTTCAACATTGAATTTAAGTAAAAGTATACTCTCCAGTTTTAATCACAGTACATCGTTTTACAGAAACATTCATAATTGTATTCCCTAATGGTAAATATACTCAACACCGTCATTATTTCTCAACTAAAGAGGGAGATGTATGCCTGGACCGGCATTTGAACCCAAGATCCCCAGATTTACGCGCTGGTATACTTCCTTGTGTAGCGATAATCTCGAAATTCCCATCTGCTGCGCTGAACGCTCAAAAGATTTTCTAGGACTCCATTCCAAGGCAGCATCTATTTCGTCAAACTTTCCCTTTATGAGGGCCCAACTTTTCGTTGTCTTTTCTAGTTATTCCCAGAACCTGTTGTTTTAACCCTTAAATTGGCAAAACATTAAGCTCTTCTATCAGTTATTTAAATGTAGCGGACCGCAGTGAAAACGAAATAATGAATAATTGTTATCATTAGGAATATTGTGTAATTCCACACACGATCAAATAATTTCTACTTGTTCATTTTCTTCTGTTTTATTAAAAATGTTAAATAAATTAAACCCATTATTGTATGCTATAGGATATATTGCAGTACGCTACCCAAACCTGCAGGTACCACCATGGTCCTAAAGTCGACTCAGCGTCTAACTTAAATTAGTACCAGTTGCTTGTTCTGGGGGTAAAGGCGGTCGTCACGCAGGGCTAACATCCTGGCTGAGATAAAGTGCCGATGGGAGTCTTCACCTCGTACTACCGCAACGGTCTCCTATGACCTGTAGAGGGATCAATTTACCTTTAAAGGATATATTGCCAATTAAATGATTCGACCTCTTTATTAAGTTTAATATTGTATTTCTACACGGAAGTGGCCTGTTAGGAAATTTGCGTCTAAATTGTCGTCTAGTTTTTCCACACGAATTCTTATTTCTTAAAAATATTTTGAAAATGCAAAAACAAACGCGTTGTTAATATAAAATCATACTGTGTTATGTACACTTGCAAAATCGATAATACACATATTAATACAAGGTCTCATCTCTGAGTGATTCTGACTTATTATCGCTGATAAATTACACTAAAGGAGGCCGAAAATTCACGATATCTACCGAGCGCTCATGGCATGCGTGACCAGGAATTGTCACATCAAATTCACAGACTACCACGTAAATAATGTCCCGTCAACAATCACTCACACACACTGAACTTAACTTTAACGCTAAAAATAGTTAGATTGGATGACAATTTATTTAATTAAACCAGTAGAAAGTAAATAAAAAAAGATACGTGCAATGTTAGAATTATTACATATGGATGAAATATAAATCAAACAATTGCGACTCATTGGTAGATCGGCTTTTGAATTTTCGCGGGCAACTATGGGATTCAAATCTCGTCTTATAAGGCATCAGTGATTCATGGGTCGGATGCTTGCTGGGAGCTTTCCAGATATGTCTAGTCGTTCCTTCTCGGTGGTTCGGTTTCGTGAAATTTTGTTTGATGATTGGGTTTTTAGTGTGTTATTATGCATTACAGACACTCTTCACTTCCCAACTCCTTTCGAAAAACGTTGAACTGGAAATATATATTCTACCAGTTATATTATATGGATGCGAAAAATGAACCCTTACTTTAAGGGAGGAAAGGAGATTGCGAGTATTTGAGAATAAAGTTCTTAGGAAAATTTTTGGACCAAAGAGAGATGTTTTAAGATACATTACGAAACTCCCTATTAAAGTTTTAAGAATTATAAAACGGTACCGGATATCTCAGTCTTCCTCAATAATTTGCAGTGCTGTTTTATAGGAAGCCTTTCGATAACTTAAGTAGCATCTTCTGAAAGCAGAAGATGAGTTTTATGTTATCGAAAGGTCTCATATAAAACAACACTGTAAATTATTGAGGACTGAGATATCAGGTACTGTTTTATAATTCTTAAAACTTTAACAAACATAGATGAACAGGCAGGTGAATCGAGAAGATTACAGAACAATGAACTACATGGTCTTTGTAGCAAGCAAGATATAATAACAGTTAAGTCTCTTAGACTGTGATGGGCAGGACATGTGACACGAATGGGGAATGAAAGACGTGCTTGGAAGCTTCTTGAAGGAAAGCCAGAGGGATAACGCCCTGTTCGTGGACCAAGAATTAGGTGGGGAAATAACTAACCACGATTTGAGGGAAGTAGATTATAGAATAGATAGATAGATAGATGGAATAGACTTATTTAGCCTGGTGGAATTAAGGCCATGTGGCCTTCTCTTCCACTCACCACGACAAACATATGTTACATATGAATACAAAAAAAATAATGATTGGAAAAC
Organism: Diploptera punctata; assembly: GCA_030220185.1. NCBI lineage: Eukaryota > Metazoa > Arthropoda > Insecta > Blattodea > Blaberidae > Diploptera > Diploptera punctata. The sequence continues at coordinate 632,898 of JASPKZ010007745.1, forward strand.
GGCTCAGGATAGGGATTATGGAAAGCTTATGTCTGCGCGGCCATGAACCTACGGGTTCGATAGTGCCAGTGAGTTAGTTAATTGGATTGAGATTTGAGTGATTATATATGTGATAATTATCGCCAATAGTTCACCATTCCACTAATAAATACAATGTATGCCTCTGCCTTCTTCCTCCTACTTTAACTCTCCTTGCGGGAAGTATATCCTGCATATTAATATTGAGGCGAGTCCACCGCTGTAGTCTCGACGTAGTGTTCTGTCTTATCACGCAATGAGCCCTAGTTCGATCCTCGGTTGGGACAAGTTTCCTGGGGGAGGTTCTTTTCGGGACTTTACCTCACCCATAAGACTAATGTCAGGACACTTTAAGGCCTAAACAGTCCGCGAACACCATCCGGTCATCATTATCAATACTATCATTTTCGCCTTATTAGATTAAGTTTAGATTAAGGCCTCTCCTTGCGCATCATTTCCCTAATTATCATATCTCATATCATTGGGGCTGAGTAATCTCGCGTTCGAGGCGCCCCAAACTCAGAAGTGAGCTATAAGTACGCCATGCCAGGAGAGATTGAAGAATACCAGAAATTTCGCAAACACAAACCTGGTGGGATTGTTTAAAATATATATATATATATATATATTATAGTGTTACCAGAATAAGTGCAAATTTTTCGTGTGGTGGTAGGGAACATCCATACAAGCATTTTAACACAATGAACCTTGGGTCGGAAATGCATTGTTGTGGGTCTACAGAATAAAACAGCATTTAAAATTGTAGAACACCTTCCTGTTTATTCATTAATTGTAAGAAAATTTGAAGGTATATCTCTGCTATTGACACAATTAACTTCTTCTTCATTTCACGACTAGGCAAATTGCCTGTTCCACCTCACAGGTGTTCTATCCATCTTTTCACTGGCATGCTACACTCCTTGATCCTCTTGGCTGTAGTTAAATACTACTTATGGTAATCTTGTTACATTCATTCTTTCTAGTCATGTCTAAACCACTTATCTCCATATTATTTGATTTTACCATTCAGTGGATATATATAACTCCGTTCTTATATCTTCATTCTTTATCCGATTATTTTTGTGCAGCCTTTTGTTCTTCTAAGAAAGTTCATTTCTACGCTTTGTATTCTACTTTGTATTTTTTTTTGTCATTACTCAAGTTGCACTCCCATAACGTAATACAGGAACTGACATTCAAACTAGAATCTCTTCTTGTTTTATTCTTTATTGTTTTGTGTATAGTTCCGCATATCATTTGAAATTTCGACAGGTTCACATTTGTCTCTCTTTCAGTCTTTGTGTTTATAGTAAAATTACAACCCAAATAATTAAAATTTGTACTTGTTCAAGGGGTTTGTTGTCTATTATGATTTTTACGAGACCATGAACTAGGGAATAAATTGAACTTGACTACAATGCTAAAAACAGACATACTTTCAAAAAATGAATTGCAATGCTAAACTCAGAAGAATAGAGTAAATTATATAACTACAATGTTTTAATAGCATAGTTGAATTAGATATCAAAGGTAAATTTAACTACAATGTTAAAACCAGCGGTATGAGAATAAATTACATATAAACTATAACGGTAAAAGCAGGAAAGCTAGATTGGATGTCAAAAATAAATATAAGCACAATGCTAAAACCAGCTGTTAGAGAATAATATAAATGGTCCGATTACAGTAAGTCATATTTTCTTTGTTTTCCAGAAATAACGTAACGCAAGGAAACAATTGGCAATACATTCGGGCACATGTGTTGTAATGTTACCACATTAAGGGTGAAATCTGAATCCAAATATAACATAGAGGCTTCAATTGAATTACTAAAATGCATTGCAATAGTTACAATTTTACAGCTGATGAAAATGACACCACCGTAACATTAATCCGCCCATGTAATAATAATCGCCATAAATAGCGCCGTTAAATTGGATAACAAAACTACATTTAACTACAATTTGAAGCATCAGTACAGGAATAAATTTGCTTCACCAAGTTAACTTTATCAGGTAAAGTTATAGTGATAAGGATATTCTTGGGGTAGTAGGAAGTTAAGGCTCCATCTTTTCTAGACAGTCGGCGCTTGATGTCAGTCGGGTTTTCAAATCTACGTGACGGCCGCCTTTACCCCCAGAACAAGTATCTGGTACTCATTTCAATTAGAGACTGAGTCGACACCAGGATCATGGTGCCGCCAGAAGGTTTGGGTCAGTTTAAAAATCTTGATCCCACTGGACTCGGATCCTCCAGCTTTGTAGCATATTACTTAACCAATTACGCTATGGCGTGCCCCCTAATTTTATCAGGAGTATTATCGAAATGTACAGCTAATGACAAATGAGAGAAATTCTGAAGAAGTGGCTGAATTCAAATACCTAGGAACATTAATTGCAAACAGGAATAAGATGCTAAAAGATAAATTAAACATAGGTTCAATTATGAAAATCCATGCTATTATGCATTACAGAGACTCTTGTCGCTCCAACTCGTCTATATTAAAAAGCTAAACTGAAAACATATAAAACGGTTATCCCCCTGTTCTATTATATGGATGCCGAAAATGGACCTTTATTTTAAGGGAGGAGAAAATATTACGAATATTTGAGAATAAAGTTCTCTGGAAAATTTTTGGACGAAAGTGAGATGAATTGAAGGAGAATGGAGAGGATTACATAAAAGTGAGCTACATGATCTTTATGTGAAACCAGATATAATAAGAGTTAAGTCTCGTAGACTGCGATGGGCAGGATATGTAGCACGATTGGGGAATGCAAGAGGGGCATAGAAACTTCTTGTATGAAAACCAGAGGAAAAACTCCCATTGGTAGACTAAGAATAAGGTGGGAAAATAACATCAACCATGATTTGAGGGAAGTAGATTATAGAGGATTATAGCCCACAATAGAGATGTACGGAGACCTTATGACCATATAAAGGACGTCCCTTGTTGAGTGATGAACTCAATATAAGGGCCACCTCCAATATAATATGATTATATAAGATATGACACCATTCACTCATAGTAGGTGGATAGATAATGGAATTTATTGCCTTTTTTCAGAATAAAGAAAATACATATGCATTTACATTGCGCACGGGCCTGCTTGGCCGTACGTGCATTATTTTTCCATGAATAAAAAATAAAACTAATCATAATATAAACAAATACCTACAAATACACCTGTATCAAAAAGCAATAACAGGCTACATATAAGTAAAATCTATGTCTACACTACATCACAATAATACATATCTACACTCATCCATATTCCGTACATTAAAAAAAATGCTAGAAAACAAATTAGAAAAAAACACACACATACACCCACACACCCCCACACATATACACACCGCACGCTCATACAGCCATGCTAAAGGATGGGGATTTAATGATGATTATGGTATGTTCGGGGACTATTTGCTTCTTAAAGATTTCTGATATTTTTTATAGATCAGGAAATACCCGGTATAACCTAACCTAGGAAACTTCTTCCTACCGGGGATCGAACTCGAATCCGCTGCGACTGAAACAAAGAAATTACTACCGCACTATACCGGAGGATTAATTAGTTATCCACTAGTAAAGATAAACGTTAGTTTTAAACCAAGTGTTTGGCCTATTTTGTCCCACCCTCTACCGAGCGGTTTAAGCCATGATGCCTTGTTGCAGAGTTGCGAGAATTGCTCTGGTTCGATTCTCCATGACAGAAAAAATGTTATCATGCAATTTCGACCAGTAAGGGACTGGTGCCCACCCTGCATCATGTGGAATTAGGATAGCTACAATACATAGCGGCTCCAGTTTGAGAAAACCAGCTATAACAACTGGGGGAACAGGTATGCTCATTATATCACCGCTATACTGACTGAATAATCGTCCACCTGTGTTATCACTAATGCTAGGATTTGTATGTAATTGCATATTCTTTCCCTTTGCCTATCCTACATGGGTAAAATTTATAAATGTCCACGAATTAGAAACTTACTTATCGTATATTAAAATTTATCATTACATATTTTAACATATTTGATGATAATTACATATTATACATATTTTAAAGATTTTTATGTAAATTTACATATTATGCCTCTCAACTAAAGACATATTTTCATAAGCGGAAAATAATCTAAAATAAGTATTGACGTAGACTTTCACGGCCGGAGTTGCTATGATGATCTTGAAGAAGATTTTCGGTCTATAGGTCGTGGTCGTGAGGCTTGTAGTTCTCAGACGTTTCGCCAGGAGACTGCGTCTGGCATCCTCAAGTCTCAAGACAACCCTTGAGGATACCAGACGCAGTCTCTGGCGAAACGTCGTGGAACTAGAAGTCTCACGACCACGAACTACAGCCCGAAAATCTTCAAGATCATCAAATTAAAACAATATTTGTTTACATTAAAAAAACTCGGATACCTGATTGTACGCTGAAACTGTTTTTTTTCTACATATACGAAAGCTGCTGAGAAGCGGTCAAAGAATTCCATTTACCAAAATTGATAAACATAGATACAGGAAAACTCTGAAAACTTGAGTATAGTATTAATGAAATAGGAATAGGAGGCACACCGTGGTATAGTTGGTTAAGGCAATATCCTACAAGCTGGAAAATCGAGGTTAGAGATCTGATGCGGTCAAGATTTTTAAACTGCTTAATCTTCAGGCGGCATGACCCTGAGGTCGACTCAGCCTATAAAAAATTAATACCATACTATGTTGTGGGGGTAAATATCCTGTCGATTGTCTAGAAAGGTACCTTCCAGTATCCCTAAGACCTGTAGTGGGATTATTTTAAAATAGAAACATGACTATACCCAAGTATTTGACTGTCCCATTCCTTTAAATCTTATCTAACTTGAAGTTAACATTTAATATAAATTTATATAAAATTTAATTTTAATGTATTTAATATTACATATTTTAAGGAATTTTTATGTGAACTTGCATATTTTACATAATGTTATTAAATAAATATATAAATATTTTTCATGTTGATATTACATACAAAGCCTACCCTTAGTTATCACATCGGATGTGAGGTTAGCGAAAGACTGGTAGGTAAAGGGCCTTCTAGGACTGACGCGTCATGTATTTATTGGCCCTATACAGTTTTACCAATTCCGTGAATGAAACATCAGAATATTTGTTTCATTAACAGGAAGAAATATTTTTATCATCATGGTAGCTCTGGATTAATGTTTATTGATAGTAAAATTAAAGAGATTGTACGTGGATGACAGGATGCGGGTTATAGATAGTGTTTATATTCGTTGTCATGGTATCTTGATGATGGATTGTTTTAACTATGAACATTTTTGGGTGTGGTGTTAATTTCCGGGCCATGTCTTCCATATCTCTGGAATGTATGTGTGTGCTTCATGAAAAATGGTTGCTATTACGTACCCCAACCACCGGCTATAATATGAACGTGGCATGCATTGCGTACAAAGTTGTACATTAATCATTATGTAAAAAAATACTCTCATATTCTTGTCGTTGCTATATCGTTTTAATAATGTAATATTGTCACTTCCTGTGTTTTCCAACGACCATTATTTTTTTCAGTTTTCAAAAGCTAAATTTCATAATATGATGTGTATTTTGTTGCACCTTGTCAAACGATTTGTTACATCGATGTAAAGTAAATTAAAAAGGTAAATAACGTAATTAATTAGTTACAATATTACAAAGGCATAGGTTAGTAACGAGATCCTAAAGTTAGAACACGTCTGAAGGGTGTGCAGCGAGTTACTGAACCTAATTTTGTAATGTGTTGTCTACAATATTTTATCCACGTTCAGGGTATTTTAGTATATTTTGTATATTTGGAATATTTAGGTCCTAATGACATTTATTTTTTGCGGAAATTATATGTTTAGAGAAAGATTAATGTGGGCTTTGGAGAAAAAACACGATAAGTCAACAGATTTTGTTGCATACTGAATATTTATTTTTGCGCGATAGTGCGCTTTGTCGTACTTACAGCGATGGCGACCACGACTGAAAGTTTAACTTCCTACATTTCGGGTTGCCAACCTAAATAACTATACTGTAACATTACATTTACACCCACGTGCGGAAAGTAAAACCACTGCCCTCTATGTATACTACGTACAATGTATATACAACAAATATCAAAACGATAGTGTTAATATACATTATACGAAAGAAATCACGGCATTTTAAATGAACTGAACTTTATTTGAAACAATATAAAACAATAAATACGTACTTGCGGCCATTTTATCAATAATAATGGTCTCATGGCTTCCTGTACTTTCAACTAATAAATATTGTCCATACTGTTAACTTTAATCATTTGTTTATAATGAACGTACATAATTCCAAAAACGATGTTATTGTTTTACTACTATTTATTATTTTGAAAACAACATTGCGCAAAAAATAATGTACAACGCACGTTTGATAAGTGTTTTACAGAATCTCGAAAATTAAAAACCTAGATATCGCTCGGTTTTTAAACATTTTCCTCGATTCTGTAAATGCCACTTCCCAACCTTGCATCGTAATGTATTGTTCCCAGAGAGTAGTTAAATTAACGATAATAATCTCGATATCTCGGTCGAATATTATTGGATAAACTGAATATTTGACTGACTTGTGAGATAAATAATTTACTATCATTAATTGTTATACTGCAATTTAGGATGCTAGTTTCATATATGAATTTAAAGTATAAAATGAGCGTAGAAAGTGATGTCCACGGTTTATCAGGAACATTTTTGAAAGCAGTCCAAAATGTAACTGTTAATATACTTGCAGAAAAGCCAAGGGAAGTTTATTTGTGTATATAGTTATACGAAATCATCATTACAGTGCATTTTATGTTGTGTTGAACCTGTATTTTATGTTTTGATAGCGTGTTTTGTTAGAGTATAAAGTATACATTTTGTTGCCTCGTAACTACGAACCAAAGCGTCACTGATTGTTATAATAGTAGATAAAATTAATTTTATATACATTTCGAGGGTTCGAGTCCCGGTGAGGTCAGGATTTTTAAACAGATCCAAACCTTCTGGCAGCACTATGGCCCTGGGGTTGACTAAGCCTCTAACGGAAATAAGTAAGAGGCGTTTGCTCTAGGGGTAAAGGCAGCCGTCACGCAGGGCTGACAACCCGGCTGACATCAAGTGCCGATTTTCAGAAAAGTGGGATCCTTAACCTCCTATTACCCCAAGGCCTCCTGGGCCTGTAGTGGGATCACTGACCCATTTTACTGTTAAATTTCATTCTAATTATTATCAAATGAAACCAAAGTTCTGGACGTATTGTGAGTGATGTTTTTTTTTTGTGTTTTTCTTCACCTGAAAAACAAATATTAGAAAACGTTATGGCCAAAACGGTCCCCGAAAATCATCTGGCCATCATAATCATCATCATCCCATTCGCACATCCGCCATGTTTAGTATGAATATATGTGTGAGTAATGTGTTTCGTGGCCCTGACATTGAGCTTATCACTTATTCGGAGAGGCTCTCCATGTCCTTGTGTAGTCAAAAAACGTTTGTAGTTCAATACATTTTAAAGTTATGGATTTAAAGGATAATTGTATCTGTGCACTACTCTATAAGCAGGTGTTTCGTGTATCATGTATCTCCGGCATTAGAGAGACACGACCTGTCAGGAATGAATTTTTAACTCTGGATCATATATATTTTTTGATCCGATAAAGACATGAAGGGACTCTCCTCAAAATCAGAACCACCTCCGGCACAAAAATAACATTTAAGAGAAGAAATGCACTAAATAAGTAAAAAATGATAAGATGATTCTGATGACTAAATAGATTCGGGTATTATTTGGCCCTTAAAATTTCCCGACATTTTTCTTAAAAGTGTAAAATTACCAGTAGCATTAATAAAAGTACAATACAACAAGTTAACAATTTCAATTATGCTAAAAGGAGGGTATTAATGTTAAATTAAGTTAATTTTATAGAATGTGTGGCAATATTAAACGGAAACTAAAAAAATATAACTTTCAGGAACACACAATTAAAATTTTACAAAATTATGGTAGTGCCTGTCTTAATATATGCAAGTGAAAATTGGACTTTTAACCGTTCAGACAGAAGAAAAATAGAAACTGCAGAAATGAAGTTCTTACGTTCAGTAGCAGGTGTGACAATTTTGGATAGAAAAAGAAATTAAGATATTATGAAAGACTTTAATATTTGTAATTTAACAAACAGAATTGACAACATGAGAAACATCTGGTATGAACATGTTAAGAGAATGCCTATAGATATAATCCCTCAACTGTTATTAAAGTACAAACCAATACGATATAGAAGTGTTGGACGCCCAATTACTAGATGGGAAGATTCATTAAGGGGGTGATGGGTGAATTTTCTATTTTCAACATTTGTGAGCTACAAGCTTGATTTTTTGTACAACTATTCACTACATGATACATAATGACGTGTTTAAGTTTCATTCTTGTGAGACACTTATTTTACGAGTTACTAAATATTATATAATATTTTCTAATATATATTAGAAAAACTTTGCATATATTATAATTAAATGGGTTTCACAATTTTTTAGTAAAAGTCTGATTATTTTCCAGACCCCTAAAATATTTAGAAAAACATAATTCATTAGAATTCTTATAATGTGAATACTAAGGGAGGAAAAAAAAGTTGTACCTCATGCGTGGAATTACAAAAAAAAAATTAACAATTGCAAACATTTTATTTTTTATTTCTTACAATACTACTTCACTCATGAAACCCATGCACTACTTTGTTACCCATTGATTTTAGGACATGCAGTAAAAATGTGAACCTTCTAGGACAAAATTCCTGAATTCCATTCAATTTTGAATGTACAAAAATGGAGTGAAAATAAAAGTGTGGAAAAACACGTTTAAAGATTTGCATGCAGGTGGCATTTAACTGGCGCAGCATTTTAACTCTGACGTAATTTAGGGCACTTAGAAGCGCTATAGGCCTCTGAAACTTTGCCAACATATACATTAGAGTACAGGCTATTTTTTAGTACAAGAAACAAAAATGTCAATTTTGATCTCAAATGGTCAATGTTTCACCCATTACTCGCCTTAAATCCCACTTGATGTGAGAAGGCCTAATCCTATGAAGTAGAAGAAGAAGATAAATCTCAATTGATTTAAAATTAGTTTTTTAACGAATATATCTCTGCCAGACTGTTACGTTAATCTCTTGAGTTTTGTAACGGGAATGTAATGGTGAGAACGTTTAAGATTGGCTGTGGCGCATCTTCCATGAAATAATTAATGCAGTATAGTTAAAGCTGGCCTGGTTTCACCTTATTGAAAACATCGGGGAAACAGTGACGTATACTATTGATACAACATTCGTATATTTGTATTGTGTGGAAGTAGGAATGGAATATTGAATTTCAGTAAAGCAACAGTTTACTTACCTACAACTTCCATTCTGCCCTCCCCGTGAACAGAAGTGAAGGATGGTGCTTCAGCCGACACTTCGCATCTATACATTCCGCTCGCTTTTAAATTCACATTCTTCAAAAGTACTTTCTGACTATCTGACCGATGATGCTGAAACAAAATAATTTCAA